>JACJUY010001476.1:61100-104398 GCA_014220935.1 Platorchestia sp. MABIK | reverse complement strand
TGAGAGCATCATTTTTTCCTTTTGAATGCGTGAACTTCAATGCATACACAAGTGAAGAAAATCCTACTACTCGTTATGATACTTTACACGTAGAACGTGCGATCTTTCCATCGATGGTAAATTACTCTATTACCATATGCGAGACAAAAAAGTTATCTTATTCACGTTCTTAGGATTTACATTTAGCTAGTTTTGCCATTCGCTCGCAGTTACCCTCCTCAATTATTTTACTATGGCGGTAAGAATCCGTTTTTTATCGCGGAAATTCTGTGTGTTCTGATTCAGTGGCTGCTGGGCTGAGCACAACCTTACTCAATGCCTTCTGATCTCACACTGACTGACTCGGTGCGCCGTGCACCTGCGACGGCGATCGGACAAGGCTCAACTTCCCGCTCATGATGAAAAACGCTGCTCTCTAGCGATTAGAGAGCCCTCGGCAACGCGTCGAAGCGGCATCAACTGCGAGAAGTTGCAAGGTCTGGCCCGGGCTTATCATGTCGCCAGTTCTCACTTCAACTGGCGGCGGGATCCACTGCCGCAATTTCTCGAGTCATGAACGCCAGTGTATCAGGGCCTTTACAGCAATGCATGTGATCAACTGATGATATCTCTCTGTTCTGACTCATTTAAACGTTTGCTGAAAAAATTAACGCGTATAAAATTCACTGAAAACAAATGCAAGCTCGTGCAACGTCCAGGGTGTATAAATAAAAACTAGCGATCAGGGCCCAGCGCTTGATATAAGCCTAAAAACTAACTGTTCTTTGCGTGCCGATAAGAAATTTGAAATTACATTTCCAATAGGTCGGTTCTTAGGGAATCTCACGCGTGAGATAAAAAGGAGAACCAACGTAAAAATATTCATTTTCATTTATTTCCCTTTTATGGCAAACGTTTCTGAATGTTTTAATTCCATCACCAGTGCTGAAAAAACACACAAAAAGGCCAAAAGGGTTAAAATACTAAAAAAGGAATAAATAAAAATGTAGATTTTTACTTTGGTTCTCCTCTTTATCTTACGGGTGAAATTTGAAATCTAGCGTGCTACCGCTCGTGCGAGAATCCAGCGAGGCACAGCTCTGCCAGCAGGTCGGGAGAATATCTGGTCTGCAGTAAACTAATTACAAAACTAATTACAATTTCAACTGAGGGCCAAATAAAAATTAACTTTCGTAAGAATAAAAATAAGTTAATGATAAAGACAATTAATGAATGATAAAGACAACTTAAGTTTTCACCACACTCAAAAAACAGCGAACTCGAAAGCTTAGTGGACGTTAAATGACAGACATTTGGGAAAGCAAAATACGAGATATTTGAATTAAGCGTAAAATTCATCCAGTTTGAAGAAGTAAATTACCCTGAATGAGTGGCGAAAAAATTACCTGCACCAAAGTAAGCGGTCTCCAACCAAAGCATGAGTTTGAGCCCTCGCTTGCCAATAACTTTCTAAAAAAATCCTTGTTCGATTGCAGTTCTTTCCTAGGACCTGTTTTCAGACCTGTAGATTAAGGTTTCTACAAAAATTATGCTCAGCTCGCATTGTCGAACAGATGTTCCAAAATTAATAGCGGGCGTGGGCCACAAATCTCACTGTTTGGTGAGCGCAGTCGTCCGAGGTGCTGGCAGTCGTTCATCAATGCACTTTTGCGGTGACGCTGCCGCGTCTCCGATGGAAGGCCTCCATTCGGCGGGCTGGCCGAATTATTTGTCCCGACAGGACACATTCCATGTAAATGAATACATCAGGGTGCGAGCGAGAAAAGTTGGAATATCGTCGAGTGCATCATTAATCTCTTCTGCTCGCACGAGAGTGCACGAGTTTCCGGGACTGAGCCGGACTATTTCTCAGTAGCAGTTGAGCTCAGTAAGTTACGTTATGCTGAGATTGCAGCTTATGCCGACATTCTGCAAGTAATGCCAAGTTTGTAAGTAGGACACTTGGTATTCTAGATAAACAAGTCTGCACAAATTTATGTACAAAGCTGATACACGTCTTTTTAGCGAAATAAATTTGTTCATTGCAATCATGTCTACAATTGTAAAAAGAAAACAAATTATTCACTTTCGTTAGCTGAATTGACACTTGACAACCCACGTAAAAATTAATCATCTGTTTTGATATAAAAACCATTACAGTACCGCTTCAGAGAGGTACCGAAATGCTAACAAAGTATCAGCTGTACCTCAATGATAAGACTCAAAGAAACGGTCGCCAGCTTTATTTTTTCAGAGGCTCGAGCAAACAACTGAAGTTATTTTAGCCACTTCATTTTGACTGTTTCTCTTTCAATCGTCTAGATTTATTGATTCTCTTTCGTAAGACCTAAGTTTCACCTCAAGCTTTCCCAGTATGACATACGCCTCTCATTTTTCCTCTATACTTCCGTGTTTTTGGCTAAATCCTCGAGTCTGACCTTCTTCAAACCATCATTTTAGATATTTTAAGTGGAAAAAGCTCAAAATTTATTTTAGCCAAAAAAAGCAGCACGTGAGATTTCGAAGTAGAGAGATAAGCTTGAACTGCCGGCTGCGCTGTCATAACGAAGAGAAAGGCAAGAAAATCTGGCCCCTGACCACCATACGCCCCGAGCGTTGCTCTTCTGAACTTTATGGCATCACGAAGTCTCAATTTTTGTTGTGTGGGATGTCTTAAAAAAGCTTCAAGTTATTTTAGGCGACTAAGAATTTGAACTTAAAAGATGGTCCAAAATAAAATACAGCCACCGTCAATATTTATTCTTAGTAAGATATTTCAGGTGACAACGAGAAGCACTTCGCTCATTTTCTCGGGCTTTGATTCACCATTTTTATGAATACATCAGTGTTTTTCTTATAACACCGCATCAACCTTGTTCAGAAATTCTCTTGAGTACTCCAATGATCTTGGGTACATTCCTTCCCTCTTTGAATGAAAGAACGACGCCATTTGTTGTACTGCTTAATCATGATGTGCACACTGTTGCCTGAGTAGAGCCCATCAAATGTTGTCGAACATTCAGTCAGCCGAGGTACTTCTCTAATTGACGGAAAATATTTCTCCCATAAGAACAAACATTTCTGATGCGTAATGAAATGACAAAATAAGGCAAAACAATAAGTTAGAAGCGTCAGGAGAATGACAGAGTGGACGCACACATTTAACAGAACTTGTAAGTTTAGTGATTTAGGTTTGATTTTCATGATTTATAGTCAGTGGGTTTCAAGTACAAGTGAAAACTCTCTAAGATAATACTGCATTGTTAACGTCATGTTGACTTAGAAAACAATGTATGAAGAAGTAAGAAGAAAATGGACGGGGGAAATGGCAATTAGAAAAAATTCAAGTATATCAGAAATAAATGTTCAGCGACGGCAGCCAGTGTTGCTGCTCGCTCAAAAATTTTCAGAGCTTCAAGTTAGAACACAAGAAAAGTAAGAACAAGCATTTCAATTTAGACTGGAAAAATAGTTAAGCTTTCTATTCTAGCACCTCTTTACCTCAAATTCAAACTGGGGAGCATTGAGCAACAGGTGTCGTTTGTCATGGAATAGAAAATATTGCTGATAAAATCTTTCCGTTCCTTTGAAACAATTAGTCAGAGAGAATTGGAATGAATGTCAAACAGCCGTCTCTAGCAGACCTCAAATAACTTTAAAAATTGACTGGCTTTTGATGCCATCGTTTCTCATTGAACAACAAATTAATCTGTTTGCTGCATCCGATCGACCGATTGAGCGAAGAATCACGATGTTATTCAGCAGTTAGATTTTAAAGATCGACTTTTCACTTCAGGAAGAGAGATGGCTTCAAACATAGAAAATGGGCACAATAGTTTGGATACTTCTGATGTCAACCTCCTGCAAAAAAGACAGTACTACAATAAAATAACAAGTGCAATCATTTAAATTATTTAAGCGAGTTGAATTTCTACCACAAGCAACAAAATCGGTTCTAGAAGGATTAGGTGTACGGCGAGTGATTCTGCTCGTGAAACACCTTTAATTGGCCGTCGAGATTGCGTTGAGATGGTCTCGCAGCACGAATTCCATGCTCTGAAATTTCAGTTTGTTCTTCGGTCCGCAAGGCTTCATGATCCAATTAGTGCAGTGCCAGGAGACCAGCTCTGAGTAGCGGGAAAAGTTGCCACTCAACTCGTTACAACATCTTTACTGACTGGGATCACGCAGTCCTGAGCTGGAGTCTAACTTTACATTTTAAGCACTCCACTTGCATGCTGGTCCTAAATATAGGGGTCTTTCAGTGTCTCAAGGTCAGTGCTTTTAGCTCACTTCTCTACAACCAACATGCGACTTCGAATACGAAGGCACATCTCTTTCGAATTTTAAAATCAGGCATAAATGATGAGATTTAATAGTTTCCGGCTAGATTATCTGACGAAACTTTACATGTTGAGGTGCTTGTGTGTTGGATAGGCAAATGATCATTTTAGCTGAGAAGTCGAGAATTCAATTTGAGATATATGTGTTTATATCTGGCTAACAAAACGTACATTTGGCAGTCGTTGAATCTCATTTTAAAAATTTTTGACATGTGCACAACTCAAAAGAATCATCATCATTTTCGAAATTTAGTCATGCTTTGATAGTTCTTAAAGTTTTAATACGCCCTGACATTCTATTAATGCAAGATTGAAGTCTCTCCTCTCTCTACCCAGTCTGAATTTTATCGTCCGACAGACGATAGTATTCGTCGTAATTTACTGGTAATTGTGGTCTTTTCTTCCGATGAACCGACGATATATCGTCGGACTTAGTGTCGGGAAGGTCTCATATTATCGTCGAATTAACGGTAACTCACCGGTAATTATCATAATTTTTGGACAAAGTCCGACGATTATAACCGGTCAATTACCGGTTATTTATCCCGTCGGTCAAATTTTATCATGAGAATTTTCCGGTAGATTTCAACGATTATTAAGTGTTGGGTTAATAATCGACATTGTCTCATTATTTCTACATGAAATTAGCCCCTTTAAACACTGTATTCCAGAAGTTTCATAAGCAGTGCAACGATTCTACCCAAAAATGCGAATTGCTCCCCATTAACAACAGGCCACACCTTGTCAAACGAATCTGTTCAATTACACCAATTTGAAGACAGCGCGCCAATTTCCGAAATTATTCATTAAAACGGTACAAATTTGCTGAATGCTGTACATATTTCGGGTGATTTCTTAAAATTTGTGAAAATTGAACAGATTATTATAACAGTGTGTGGCCTCTTAATTGTAACGAGTAACAATGAACTATTATTAAAATATCTGCAAAACAGATGAATGTTACAGTAAAGAGTACTTAAATTCCTTTTTTTTCATTGCAGAAAACGAGCTTATTACGATGATAAGTACCACAATAAATAGTCATATCAAGCTGCCATTGATTTACATTGGAGTTAAAACAAAACGGATGTTAAACAAATAAATTTATTTTCCTGTCATTTCTGGGAGTCAGCCCAATAGCGAAGACGCAGAACCCCAGATGGCTGACGCTTTTTGCTTCCTATCGTCACCAGAGCCGACTGTAGCTGAAGCATCTGGTAAATTGAAATAAATTAAAAATATAAACCATGTAAATGAAAACTTAATAAAATAGATTACTCATTTACCGACTGTCTATGTTCCTGCAACAATCCTGTTCAGAGCTAGCCAGGCTAGCTTCACTTGTTGTAAGAGCAACATTTGGCTCCTCTGGTTACGGCTGTTAACAGAGAACGCAAGTCGACTAACCCAACTCTGAAAACAACGCTCGATATCGGTACCCTTGAGCACAGCTGGGCGGTCAAATCTGAATCGAATGACATCGTGCGGATAAAACTGGCTGATATTAAAACGTATCATTGAGGACTGATGTCCAAGCCATGAAAATAATCTATATTTAAGCTATGATCAAACCTAATGAAGAATAACCAATACTTGAACGAAAAAATAGATTATTCAGTATAGCATTAAATTACCGATTTAACGCACGGTAATGTTAATACATTGTTCTCAAACGTTACAACCGATCTGCCTGTCGTTGTTGCAAAAATTTCTCCACATTTAATTCTTTTATTTGCACTGAATCGAAAATGTTACATAAGATATAAAAAGATGAACAAAAATAATTGTATGAGCTTACACGAACCTAATATTAACTGACGGGTGGGATGCTCCTTGAAAACGAGTTTCGTCCGTTGACGAGCTCGTCCTAACCCAGAATAGTTTGGCCACACCAGCAGTCATGATGCGCTGCAACATCCGTCATGGCCACATCAGCAGTCATGATGCGCTGCAACACCCGTCATGGCCACACCAGCAGTCATGATGCGCTGCAACATCCGTCATGGCCACATCAGCTGTCATGATGCGCTGCAACAGCCATAATGGCCACATCAGCCGTCATGATGCGCTGCGACAGCCGTTATGGCCACACCAGACGTCATGATGCGCTGGAGTCCCGCAAACTGACGCCCACACATAGCAGAAGCTCCGTCACCTAGAGATTGAATAGACAAAGCAATGGTGTATGATTAATCAAAGTCAAATGCGCACCCCATTTTGGGAATGACCTAATTGGAAAGAGAATGAAGCTTTGTTCGCATTAAAAAACCTTAACACCGTATCATACCGAACGATGAATGACAAGGAGGTTTAGAAATCTAAGTAGAATTGAGGTTCGTGCAGCTTTTTACCTCCTTAGGAAAAGTTTTTATGGTATATACCACACAATCTGACCTGACTTGCCATTGATTAGATTTAGACTTAGGCTTTCAAGTATTAACGTTAATTTCAAATTATGAAGTGTAGTCAGAGAAACGAACGTATTTTTACCGTCGTTTTTCTACGGTCCGATCGACCATCGGAAATCGACGGTAAATAACGGTCATCATCGTCGGCGGACATTTTAGCGTCTGAAATGTACCGGTGATATATTTACCGTCGGAATTCTTACGATAAACGACGAAAGCCGCTGATGATTATCGGTGAGGCGACGATGAAATTCAGACTGAGTATGGGTGATGGTTTCAGACACGAGTGACATTTCCCCCAACGTTTTGACGTAGTAATTCCAAGTTTATTATAATTAAAAATCTAAGTAGGTTTTACGGTACGAGTGTGTAAAAAATATGCGTTAACGAAGTATGTAAATCACTTTGAGTCAAACCATGGGATGATTCATACTATTCAAATGCAACAAAAAGTTTAGGTGCGCACAAAAACGTGCTAGGAATTGCAGGTGGGAGGAAAATCGTTGATAAAGATCCAAAGATCAAATCATAAACAAGTCATCGAATGTGAGCTACAATAACTCAAAACTTCACATGTTACCCATTAAACTGAAACACAAATGTTTCATGAAGACTAGTCTTTCATTTGACACGCTTTGATGCCGATCCAGTGGGGGTAGATTGCTCGTCATCAGTTATGATTTTTGACTTCCTGAATGCAGTGTCGATGATCCTTTTATTTGAGCTGGACTACTTTCTTATTTCCATGTTTAGCTGCGATGAGCCTGAGGAGCTATGCCACCCTATTTATCAACGAGGTTCAAAAGAAAGAAATTGGAAGTTAAAATGAAAGTTATTTCTAGGGCTGCCAAGCGAAATTTGTTAGGAATTGAGAGGTTTGGAAATCGAAAGGGTTTCGTGGCCAAGAATGAAGAGAAAGAGAATGAAGAGAATGGAAAGAGAATGAAGCTTTGTTCGCATTAAAATTATATTATATTCGCATTATATTTCGTAACAGTTACATACGACGATCAGGATTAGTCGTAATGTAAATGAAAAGTTTGGTATTCCATAACATGCATAATATGATAAAGTAATGGTTAAATAATGTAAAATTTTACTATCAAGAGTTACTCAGATCACACACTACGAAGAGAGATGTGACAAAAGGCGGCAAAAAAGAAGCTTAATTGTTTTTCAGAAAATCACTCGTTTGAACGAAGATTCTACCATTTTTGGCGAATTTCGAAAATTTTCTTGTCTATCGACGAAGTTCTGAAGGCAGAGATCCACTAGCGTCTCGTCAGCTCAAAAGAGCCTAAAACTTCAGACTTGAGTGTCGCAAAAATGATGCATCGCCCCAACTTCGGGCACTTGTAGCGCACCTTTGAGCGAGTGAAACAACTTCATTAGTTAGGTCATTTTTGAGGTTGCTATGCTAGACAACAAAGAAAGTTCAAAATTTTTCAATTTCTAGATTTCAGAATGAAAAAGTGCCTTAAAATTTACGAAGCCTTTATGCTTGCATGTTTTAATGCCGACACAAACTTGTAGGCAAGCACAAGGCGAGCGGACGTTTCTTATTATTATCTCTTTCTTAAATCTTACTATTTTCTCCGGCGTTGAAATGAATTCTTCAACAAATTCTTTGGTTACATCGAATTAAATCACTCATAAAAAGTTTCATTGCCACAAAATTTCATTTTTTCTTCCATAAAGCTTTACAGTTAACAGTTACACAGTTGACACTGAAATACTGTAACACAGTTACAGTTGACACTGAAATACTGTAACACAGTTACAGTTAACACTGAAATATACTGTAATACAGTTACAGTTAACACTGAAATATACTGTAATACAGTTACAGTTAACACTGAAATATACTGTAATACAGTTACAGTTAACACTGAAATATACTGTAATACAGTTACAGTTAACACTGAAATCATTCATGAACGAGCCATAAAGCGATAATTCTTCTCGTTTTCAATAATATAATCCTCAAATGGTGTCCAGCTTTCTGCACACTATGAATCCCATGAAACCAAACAGAATGTTTTTTTTAGAAGATATATTAAATTCAATGTAACAAGAAAGTTGAACTACGCTAAATTCTTTTGAAAGAACTTTTGAATGACAACATAGGACAGAATCACAATGCTGAGAACAATTGCCACCCGTTCGTCTTCATGCTGAAATTTTCAGCTATCATTTTATTTAGTTTTTGATGAGTTCTGAGCAAGTTTCTCCGGGATTATTTTTCGTTTAAACAGTGAGTGCATGTTCTGACTCCTGATGGTCTATTAGAGCCCGACTTATTCTTGAAATTTTCATATATAACTATAGGTTTCCAATGGCATTCAGGTCAAGATTCATCCAAAGCCGCGGAAAACCTGTAATTTGAAAATTTGAAGCCAAGCAGCCACTGGATATTAGACATAGCCTGGGAGCGTTATTTTGCTGGAAAGTAAATTGTCAGCCTAGCCTAAAATTCTATTTGAAACTGGAAAGATTCTATACTGGATCTTTGTGTAATTTTCCAATTTTATATCCCTCTTATTGTGATTAATTTGATATTTGGGGTAAAAATGAAACACATAGCGTTACGAAACTGCTGACTTATTATGCAACTGCTGGAAAAGAATTACCATTTTTCGCATCAGATATTCTCGACTTCATTCAAATCAAAGGTGTCCTTTTTGGTTTCACCACTCCTTCTAAGCGTTAAATTTTCTCGGTCTAAGAACGTCCTGATAAAATGATGCAATTTAAGTGATGATCAATACGACGGTAAAAATCCGATATTCTTCCTTATTTGAGTGAGGAGCAATTTTAAGGGGCGCCTGGCGACTTATATTTTCATTTGTTCATCCCTATTTAAGAACTCCGTGCTGAGCGAATACTCGAGCTCAGTCCCAGTTTTTACACTTGTCTTCCTTCAGGACTTTTGGGTTCATGTTATCCTCCCGGCTCAGTTTACATGCATTTCTTGTCCATATTATTGGTTTGCTTCTACGCTCTCGCAAACTCTCTCTCTTTTGTCTATCGCGTACAGTTCTCTACAACAGATTGCACAGCAGATTAAGGTATAGCTTCGCATGTTGAGATCGTTCCCTGACCATATCTTAACTCGAGGAAATCAATACTCCTTTGCCTCAAATTAACACTGAATTATTTCTTACCGTCGTGAGAATGACGGGAAAAATTTTTCTTCACGTAATAATGTTCACAAAAATTCCTTACTTTGTAAATTTTGTGGAAGCTTCAGTCATGAACAGAAAAGTGAATTGGTTTTAAAAGCGTGAATTATAATTTTTAGAGCGGTTATTGAAGCTGTAGAAATGACTTTTTCACAAATTTGTATAATATTTTGGAAATATTTGCTACACTTCACCAATACTTTTTATGTACTTGGAAATATTAGAGATGCTTCGCAACATTCACCCATTGATTTCTAATGCGTGAACAAAAATTTTCAACATTGGTTAGAATATGGATAATTTGGTCTCTAAAGCTGCACATAAACCGAGAAATCCTTAAAACCATGAATAAAAAAAAAGAAAACAGTATTTCCTTATAAGTTTGACACCTAAATTGCGTTGCACCATTGGGTTTTAAAAGCGTCTCTTAATAAAGTCATGCTTATGTCTTGAAAGATATAATTCTTCAAGTAGAAGACCTCACAGAAACAATGAGCTCGTTGAGCAATGAGCAATGCTTACTAATCTACATTATCTCCAATGAGTTGTTGCACGGGCTGGATGCATTAGCTAACAAATGAGGGACACTGAGAGTGAACGCAGAATAGAAATTTATTTGGCCAGCTCACCAGTTAGTAGAAACATTGAACTTTCATGATACATGTGAAATTTTCCAATGATCAATGAAAGGCATTCTAGATTCAATAAGCATCGCCAGTGCAATGCCACCAACACCTGTGGTGAATGAAAAAGCAATTGCTTAAATGCGATAGTGTTTTACCCTAATGTAACACGTAAACGTAACCAAAGGAGAGCCACTTAATTTGAAAACCAAAACTGATCTGAATGAAATGTAAGCTATGAATAAACAGGTTAGAATATTAAAAAATAAATTTGTTTTTGACCCCTGAGAATATCAGTTGAAGTGAAAGAAAAATTCACAATCAAGCAGCACGATAGAAGGATGAGCGAATGGACATCTATCAGTACGACAAGAAAAGAGAAAAGAAAAAAGAAAAACAGTTTATTTCCAATAGAGATGGCACAAGAGAACCATCATTGGTTTTTAAAATATCTTAAAGTTAACACACTTAAATGATACACACACACGAGTATTGTAATGCCCATGTCACTAGTCGGAAAATGATTGAGGGCAATGTACTCCTAATCTTGCTTAAACTACATTTGATGATCCATGTAATAATATTTATAAGAGATAACACAACTTCATGACTTTTGACAGCTTACATATACATGACATAAAACTTCGCAATTCTTCACGACAGGAAATACTATATGAATAGCTTGCCTCGGCCGATGTTCATAAATGTTATTTCAAGGAAAGCGCGAAAGAAAAAAAAAAGAAAAAAATGTAGACATAAGCACGAGGAACACGAAGATTACAAGTTTTGTATTTCTACTTAAATCATTTTAACATAACGATCATAAGTTGATAAACATTTTATTTAAAAATAAATAGATGATCACACAAAAAGTTTATAGTTTTTTCGTGAATGCTTTACAATAATAAAGAGATGACGAGTTAGGTAATGCTACAAGTTGAGAGTGAACAGAAAGAGAGACCACCATCTCTAGTTAAAAATGCCAGTTGTCGGTTTAGTACACACATGTGCATATATACATGTAAATATATACACATATACGTGCACATACATACCTACGCACATACATACACCTAACACGTATACATACACAAATACATTTCTATGCATCGAGGAAATCACAATACATACGCGTTCTTTAAAATGCTGTGCGATGTTCTGAAATATAAGATAATGAGCAAAGGAAATTCGTGACAACTTTTCAGTATGTGTTGCTGCTTACAATTTCTAATGAAATATTGTAACGATGTTTAATTGAATATTGTATCAAAAGATTATTGGTTCATAAGCGTCTGATTTATCATATGTGGGTGATCGCGCTACATATATATATAAATATTTTTTATAAATGATTTGTAGTAATGAAGTAAAATGAAGTATTACGTAGTGACATTCTCCCATTTACGCACGCATAGCGTGCACACGTACACATATACACAAGTAAGCATGCACGCAAATATCAGCGTAAACTAGTCAGCATAAACTATCATTCCAATCGAGAAACACATAGAAAATACCTTTTATTACCGCCTGAATTTTATGAAATTTTCGTACTAGAAATAGTGGCACAAAACAGTCTATCTGAGTCAGAAACATGAAAACGATTGTCCTACAACGGTTCCCAAGTACAGAAATATTTCAAGAATATGTGAGGCTTATGTACGGTTGTTAAAATATACTCTAGAGCGTAAGAGATGATATGATAATTGCACTACACTAGCCTAACAAGAGCATTTTTGGACGTGAGTAAGAAAGAAAACATGAATGCCCTATTAGGGTTTCATATTAGAAAGAAAATCACATTATCTTCGAAAAATGGCGCAAAATGTGTGCAATTGATAAACGTCCATAGGTACCACATTTTACATGTACAAGACATTTAAGCTTTGGATTGCCTTGCAATAATAGAATGAAATGATGTATTGGGTAGTGTTAGAAGTTGAGAGTGAGAAAAAAGGCTGGTATTCATAGTTTATACACCAGTTGCTAGTCCATTACACACAGGTGTGTGTGCACATATGCACACCCATATGCGCACATACACTCATATACGTACACACATATACAAAAAGCATGTTTGCAAATCTCAGCGTATAGGCGATCAAATCATAATACCTACGCATACATTCCAAACTGTTGTGTGATGTCTTTAATCATAAAAAATGAGCAAGGGAGAGTATTCAGCAATGGAGATACCAGGCAAATGAGATTTGTCAATACCTGTTCAGTATGTTCTGTAACGAAGAATTATCGTTGAGACGCAAGATGACGAATTATTTTGGCTTTAAATTCTCTCGGTCTTTGAGGGATTTTAATAGTCAGGGGAAGTTTGTTCCACAGTGAGGCGCCTGATATTGACAGAGCCTTCTGCCCTATGTGAGATGAACGATAGTTGACTAAGACATTACTGTTTCTGTTCGGCTTTTGGTTGGTTACAGTGGGTGGATGGAAACGCACTATCTCAGCATTGCTCTGAGGATTGAACTGATTGAACTGACAACTGATTGAAACAGGAAACTTAGACTTAAGATCGACCTTCACTAGTGTCTTCAGAGCGCGTTGAATTCGTAGTCATGTTTTGAATGTAAATAAAATAAGATGAAGACCAAGACTGTACCAAGAAAATACGAGTAAAGTAAAAAGGCATTGAGGCTAAATTAACAGCGAGAACCCAGCTGATGGCAGGCCGAAAACCACTAAAAATATTGTTTCGGTCAGAGTTACGGTCAGAGTAAAATATTTTTGCTGGAGAGGTCAGAGTTTTCTGCAATTCATTAAAAGCATAAACACTTAAAATTACAGTGATTTTGAAATCTTGAGATCAACCTATTCCAGGATAAAAAAGTGATAGAGCTGTGGAAGATGCTTTTGCGCTAATTGTGAATGGAAGTGAATCTTCTTTTATTTTCTTTTATTTTCAAAGGGTAAATATCTTCACTTCACAGTTCAATGAAGAAGCAACGAAAATTATTACGATGGTGCCTTGCAATTATTGGTGATGCCTCATGCCTTTTTCAACAGCATGGATCGTGAATTGTAGAGCTGCGCTCCTCGCCAACGAAGAGGAGAAAAGTGTCTTACTTGATGAAAAAAGGCTTCCTGATTGTCAGATCTCATCATCCTTGATTGAAGCTGAAGTCAGTTCGTGCCGGTGAAGAGTAGTTAATTGATACAGTGCGGCAACTCTGAAAACTAAATTAAAAATAGTTACCATGAGAATGCCAGTGAAAACTGAGTGTACAGCCAGCGTAGATTTTCGAAAAGATGTGCTCATTGCAGCTGTGTTACACAGAGGACAGAAGTTTTTTAAATTTTTAGAGTTTTCATGTTGACTGTAAATTTTATGTTCATCAAAATTTATGGTTGACACTGTAAATTATTATAGAATTTTGAACGTTCTCTTTTGTATGAATAAAAACAGTACAACCCTCTCTAAATGACGCTTATTTCGCGGAGTCCCACAAAGCACTTTTTATACAAAAGAGTGAAGCTGTTTTTCGAGTTGGTGCCACAGATTTTGCGCTGTGTTCTCTTATAACGCCCAACTCGGCGAAGCAGACTCATTAACAAAACCTACCATCGACTAAATTGCTTGTTCTTTCTTCATTAGGCATTTCATTTTCAAATCAAAAAATTTAGCACATAAGAAGGCTTTCTGGCGCTCAAATGGTTCGTCGCTTGGCAAAAAATTCAATTTTTTACACAGCGTTTGAAAGTCTCTCCATAACGCAACCATTCTTCCTCATTACGAAGCTCAATCAGCATTTTAACGCGGGGCTCAAACAAATCGATGATTGAAGATGCTACTGCTCATTGAACTGCCTGCAAAAATGTCATTAAAGCTTAGTTACAACGAGCCTTCATTAAATTTGCAGCTCCATGTTTCTGTTGCCAAATAATTACCACGAGAAAATTAGGTCACAAAAATAGGTGAGGCTGCCGGCACACAGTCACGGCGGTGTTCAGAGCGGCGATGGCTTGCTTTTGCCGCCGCTTTTGTTTTAGCGTTTCTTGAGCGAAGTATAAAGTAACCTCAAAGGCGAATGTTGATTCTGGACTGCCACTACAACACAGTGATGCTCAGTGATCAATGAAATATGCTCCTACTTTAGCTATGCTGGTTACCTGTTTCTGTTCAAAAATACCGTAAATTTCATTAGTGTATATTACTGAAGAGTACATTTGTTTACTTGTTGAAAAAAACATTTATAATGTAATTGAAAGGGTTTTTCATCGCTGACAAGGAACGTCATAACAAAATGCCTGAGGTGCCGACTCGCTGCAGCGAGCCAATGGCGCTGCTCGGCACATGCTGCAGCAGCTTTTACTTCCGTCTGAGCTTCGTCCTCACGACGATGGAAATTACAAGGAAAAAAGCGTAAAGGAAGCGTAAAGGATGGCACGCGGCAATTAAATTTTCATGTTGCCATACATCAGCCAGAACCTTGTCATCGAGCAAACTGGAAAATTGAAGTGGCGCCGTTCTTGAATAATAAATGGAGGTGCACGATATGATTCTGTTATACACTGATACTGTAAGCTGCAGTGGTGTAGGTGTACACTGCAGTGGTGTAGGTGTACACTGCAGTGGTGTAGGTGTACACTGCAGTGGTGTAGGTGTACACTGCAGTGCTGTAGGTGTACACTGCAGTGCTGTAGGTGTACACTGCAGTGCTGTAGGTGTACACAGCAGTGCTGTAGGTGTACACTGCAGTGCTGTAGGTGTACACTGCAGTGGTGTAGGTGTACATTGCAGTGGTGTAGGTGTACACTGCAGTGGTGTAGGTGTACACTGCAGTGCTGTAGGTGTACACTGTAGTGGTGTAGGTGTACACTGCAGTGCTGTAGGTGTACACTGTAGTGGTGTAGGTGTACACAGCAGTGGTGTAGGTGTACACTGTAGTGGTGTAGGTGTGCACTGTAGTGGTGTAGGTGTACACTGTAGTGGTGTAGGTGTACACTGTAGTGGTGTAGGGTGCACTGCAGTAAAATACGTGTAATCTCCGATTGTAAGCCACTTTGTTCGTTTCTTTTTCCTTATTCTACTTTATTCTATTTGATCCTATCCCATTTAATTCTATCTCATCCCATCCCATCGTATCCTACCTTATCGTGTCTATTTTACTATCTTCTATTCAAAGCCATTCTGTTTGATGTTGCTCTGTTCCGTTCTATTTCACTCTACTCCGCTCTACTAGTTTAGTTTACTCTACTCGACTCCACTCGACTCCACTTCATTCTATTCCGTTACATTCCAGACCGCTCTACTCTGTTCTATAATTACTTCATTACCTCTGCATTTGTGTAGAGAACACTACCGTGCCTACGTAATGAAAGGTCAACCCAAAAGAAGTGCAGGTGGCCTCACAAAAGTGCGGCACCTCTGCGAGCAGGGTCCTAACGTGCGGTATTTTTTGAGGTACAGGATTCCTACGTTGCTATTTTAATATCTAGGGAATCCATTTGAAGGATAACGCAATCTATCAATAGTTCGTTGAATCTTATTCATCATTGGTGTTTATAATGATATCCGACAAAATTAACAGGCTCACATCATTTAAACAGTAATATGCATTACTTACAGGAATAGATTCGTTCAAATTCAAGACTCGACTGATTAAGATTCTTTCCCATCATTGATTAGTAATTAAAAATTTGTATCAGATGCTTTCCACATTAAACATGTTACATCAGCACGTATCGTTTAATGACTAAAGATTTACATGATAAACAAATCGCTAGAATCCGTTACCCGCATGTCCCACTTACGTTCTGCTTATTAACCTAAAATATCCGCCGAAAGTTTGACAATTTGTGCCGAAGTCAAAATCTCGCCACGAACGCTGAACGCTTATTAAAATATTGCAGAATGGCACACACGTTTGCTGAACTAAGGGAACAAGGGAACTTTGAACAATTTACTGAATATTTCAAACGGACTCAAGGGCTTCATTGAGAGCATATTCCCTAGAGCGGTACAAAGTGAATAAAGTTAGAAATTAATTCACTCGAGGAAGCGTAAAATTCAGGGAAGTGGGAAGTTGCTGAGCAAATAATCTCGTTCGTATCTATCATAGTTGGAGCTGGAGTGGGTTTCTTGCTTTTCAATACAACAGATAAAAGAAAAGGTGAGATTTATAATTTGTGAAATTCGTGCAGTGTTGAAAGAACCTCTTCACTGTAGGATGATAACATTTGCGCCAGGTCCTTCAGCACTGAACTTAGGTAGAAGACGTCAACTGTTCTTTCAGGTGACATAAAAGTTTTCTCAGCTTCTTCATTTAAGAAAACTTAGCTCCTTATGTCCTCATGGGAGGCACGTTCACTCCAGTGAAATGTCTTTACATTTACTGCGAACTCCAGTCAATTTGAACTGTATGATGAAGATTTATGACCGATCCCAAATTGCCTAAAATGCATAATTTCACAACTTACGAGTGTGACGTCACGACTTCTCGTCTCGGCGTCTCTGCGTGAACACAAAACTCATTCCTGCGTCACCTGCGCGAGACAGCGTGCGTAAGAACAAGCCCTGCCAATAGTGTGGAAAATGTTGCTGTCTTTTACGATAAAGAAAAGAGATGAAGATGATTGTGCAGAAACTTAGTCAACGATGATGGTAATTCTAATCAATTGAAGTTTTAAACGGAATTTTGTTCAGCTTTTAAGTTAAAGAAAATTAAATTAGCCAGAAGCGATATTGAGCCAGAAGCGAGGCGATAGTGATCTAGCTTTCCTTAGAATTCGGTAGAGTTTCCCAGAAATAATGCTGTGCAAAAACTTTATTATTTAAAAGTCACTGCATGAGGACCGAACGGCTCCAAAATGCGTCGTTAGATTCACAAGGCTTCTGATTTGTTTTCTGCAAATGGTTATGAGTAAGTAGAGATTCTGTTCTGGAAGTAAATGAACCTTGCATATTTTAAATCAGAAATACGCCGGCGCGAATATTCGTATATATTAGGTTTTACTCAATTATGTTTATTCATCACGTATTATTGCCATAATTGAATCATTTTTAGAGTGAGAAGTTTTTAATACGTAATTATTTCTGGGGCACATTGTAATATGGTGTTTTCTTCCCAAGAAGGCGGTGCAGTCGAGAGGCATCGGGGGTTGAAGGTCACAAGACCTCCTTCCTGGTATTTTGGGTGCGCTCTTTCCAGGAAAACTGGAGACTGAATCATTCTTTTCCTCTGCATGCCAGGAACTCGAACATCCAAGGAACTCAAATGAGTTATTTAGTGACAAAGTTCGAGATCGCTCGTTCCCTTTGTCTAAAACTCCGTAAGTAGCAGATGCAAGCGTTGTCCATGCACGGACATGTGGGAGAATAATGCCTGTGCTGGATTTTTATTCGTCACCGAGGTGCTAACAATGCCTCCTATATCTCAGATGAGGCAGTGGATGCTAACGACACTTATTGTTGGCATGAGCTCGGCTTCATCGACTGGTGGAGAGTTTATCTAAATCTACATAAATGGGAAGGCAAGAAATGAAGTTTCATTCGAGAAACGTACCTGTTACTGAAAATTCAACACCTTCTCATAGCCAGGACTCTTCCTTTCCTTTCAACACACAGACTGCCTACGTTTATTGCTTGAATTTTTAGACGTGAACGTCCAGCGGCGTTAAAATCCAAACCGAATTTTTCCCCGAAATTAGACGTTCGTCAGGTATTACCTCTGAGTGCAGTGACTGCGAACAATCGAACACGTCAGTGCGGATGTGCTGCTGGCGCCCTGCATCATGCAGCACCTCCTATATTTCCAGGCCAGTTCATAAAAATAGTGACGTTACACTATAGATCTAGAAATGTCTAGAAATATGACGTCATACATTACGTGCCTTTTATGATTTGTAATGAACATCTACTAAACAATTTAAATTCATAGGAGTACTCCATGAAGGTAGAGATAGCTCACTTGGAAATATTTTTTTAAATGTTGAATACGTTACACCATCCATTTCTACAGTACGGAGAAACAGTATTGAGCGGGACTGACTAATATCAAACAGATATAATTTTTGCTTGAAAAAATTATCAGGGCAATAAGGAATTTAGATTGCAGTGTTTATGCAAATAATTAATCGAAATACCTGATAGTGTTTAAGTTTTCTGATATTTATTTGCTTTATACTTTTCATTTCATGAGGAAAAATTTGTTTAGTGAAACAATGAAAGTAAAAACGTTTTAAAGAGTTAGCAGTTGCTAAAACTGGTCGTTAAGGTCTGAAAGAAACAGATGTTAACTCACAATTTGTAAACCAGACTAATATTTTGTACCACCTTCCCTAGAACATACCACCTGGTTCCTTTTGGAACTCTGTGTAAGCAATGATGTTGGACGGTATCGATGGCCGAGACTTGAAACATTGCAAAATATTTACCTTGAAGTGGCTGGCTAGGAATGGTAATGATTTATTCTTATTTCTAGTAACTCCTCCTGAGTCTACGAGTCCCACGAGCCCTCCCTCGGTTGTTTTGCCACAATTTGTGTGCCTGGTTGTTGCTATATTAAAAGGATTGAAAGAGATTATTTCTAACTCGTCATCGTCTCGCTAGGAAAACTTGGCAGCTATAGAAAATGGTAGTTTGGTTGTCGCTGAACTTTTCGTTGAGGCAGACCAGGCTAGCTCGGCTTGGTGAAGACCAGGCAAGCCGGTGACCTTGAATGTGACTTACTGTATCTTAATGTTTAAATGGATTTTTTTCGGTTGTTGGACGCCTATAGTTAGATTTGGGAGGCACTGGAATCAGTAGTTAACCTCAAACCCTACTATCATAAGCACATGGCACGTGCTGTAATTTACACTTTTTTGACGAAGCAATTTCCCTTTCGGCAGATTCAAGGTCAGATTCTAGGTTCTAGGTTTCCCTTTCGTCATCTAAAGAAAGGTTTTCCTTTTGTCAAAGTCGCAAATGTATTTTCAAGAAAATGGTGACTAGGAGAGACATTTTGTTAGAACCATTGTACTGAGAGTATAAGGTATTGTCAGCTGGTCCAAAGGATCACAGCCTGACTGAGGGAACGGGCGGAGACCAGGTCGCAATAATAATATTAGTACTAAAATTTTAAAAGTGAATTTACATTGGTCCAGGCTCCAGTGACGACCTTCCACAGAACCAGAGAGTTAGAAGCTCCTGCATAATAAAAATATAACCTTATTCGAAGCTTTTACCGTAATCGTGAATAAAAAATGAGTCATGCTAGTCTTTTAATTGATGTCTTAATGGCCATTGCTGTTCCACAGTTGATCGCTATTGGCGATGGTCGCTGCAGTTTGCGTTGAAATAATTTATTTGTTAAGAGTTGATTTTTTGGGCTACTTAGTTAACTTGTGGGCTTATGCCGTGACTATTGAAAATGAGATCATTGTTATGCAATAAAATGACCTGGAATTTTGTGACTATCTGCAAACGTGAATGGAAATGAAGAGTTACTTGGTTAGTGTCGTGTTGCTTCCGCTAGGGTTATTTCTCGCACTACCCGGTTAAAAATCCCCTGACAATTGTTTCCTTTTAAATCTATTTCATAATTTCCTGTTATCATTTGACTTTGTAGTTTAACACTGATAATCCTACCATTGTTTTCAATCCATCTGGTCTGTATAAGCGTTATGGGATAAATAGCATCTGATAAATACATTTTAGCGCTTATGTAGGATGTCATGGAAGTAATTGAACTTATTCTGGCCTTTCATTCGAAACTATCTGTTGCAATAGTCGTGTGAGAGATAACAGTATTTTTTATTCAGAGATATAACACTGGTATAAAATAAATCGTAAGCAGTACGTTGTTCCAAATTGCCAATTTTTTGATGATTTATTTGTTTTATTAAGAGTGCTTGAAAAGATGGACCTCGAACGATATGTCAAACAGATCAACAAAATATGCGTGGTGAAGATTCGTCAAATCGTCGTACAAATGTACGTCATGAAGGGTGAGTCACTCAGCACTAAGGAAGTGATTGCATCGTGAGGGATGAGTCAAACAGCCTGAGAAAGTCGCATCTTGATGAATGGCTTGAAATGTTCAAAAAAGGAATTGCAGAGCAATAATTAAATAGGGAGAATTTATGACAACTTATTCCTGTAAGAAAAATCGAAAGCACAAAAAATGCCATAAAATTCTAGAACTTTTGCATTTGTTTGCTTCTTGAAATGTCTAGTTGATGAGGACATCAGTTAAAAAGTTCCAACTGTTAATATTGTTCTCTCTCCTGCTTCTGTGAGTTCTACGAACTGGTAAATAGCAGCAATAGTGCCTCACAAGCGAAGAAAGTAAGGCACGTGTAAGATTGTCCCTTAAATGTAGAAAATGAATCGACAATGCATTTTTTTACAAGTTTTAAGAAGCTAAATTTATTTGTATTCATGGCGTAAGAGTCACACTGCGTATAAATCGGTAATGAAAGCTAATTCACTGATTTCAGTTTTTTCTCACAAATGGTCGGTCCGAAAGTATGCGAGCAACGACACAGAGATCGATCAGCAACTTACTGACAGTCTGGTGCAAAGTGAAAGTAAAACTAAGTTAAAGTCATGAGCTCTAATATACTTACGGGACCGAAATGGACTGCTGTGTGTGGCATGAGATACACAAATTCTGCTCTGGAATGAAAAACACAACAAAGCGTTGAAGCAAAATAAATAACAATGCTCTGGAATGAAAAACATAACAAAGCATTGAAGCAAAATAAATAACAATGCTCTGGAATGAAATGCATAACATAGCGTTGAAGCAAAATAAATAACAATGCTCTGGAATGAAAAAAAAATAACGCTCTGGAATGAAATAAACAACAACGCTCTGGAACTAAAAAACAAAAACTCTGGAATGAAACGAGTAAGAAAGCCCTTGAATGAAATAAATAACGAAGCGCCGGAATGAAATGAATAACAACGCTCTGGCATGAAACAAACAGCAAAACTCCGGAATAAAATAAAAGCAAAACTTTGGAATGATGTGGATGATAAAGTTATGGATTGAAATGAACAATGAAGCTGTAACTGAAATGGATAGCAGAGCCCTGGAATGAAATGAACTTCGAAGCTTTGAACAAAGAATTGAAATCGGCAAAGAAGCTTTGGATTGGAAGAAGTGACAAAAATTTTGGCTGAGATACACAACAAAGTGTCCTAAAAAACGCCTTGTGAAATGAGGAGAACAATGAACAATAGATGTTGATTACAAGGCTAGAAAATTTCGAGAATACCGTAGCAGATGAAGTCTGGGAATGAAACATGATGCCGAGCTCCAGGAAACTACATTGTTAATTCAAAGAACTCAAGTGAATGCACGGAAAATAAATATACTTGCAGCACAACGCGTTCATGCTAGGCCGTGAGCTAGTAAATGAAGTTGGTCTACTGAGTGAAAATTTTTATAGTATTTAATCATTAGATTACAAGTTTTAACTACACCTGTTTTCGAGCTAAGGGTACCGTTGATGAATGTGTTACTGATTATGTTATAGATGAACGTGGTGTGCATAGCAGAATAAATCATATGCAGTTACATACATTTTGCGTTCATCATGTAAATTTTTTTAAGGGTTGAAACACTGAATTAGGGAGATATAAAAGCTTCATCATTATTTTACAATCAATGTTGCATCATTTGAACGTCTGTTGAAAACTCTTCATAAAAAGTTATTACGCTGAATATGCGGCCGACTCACGACAAATTTTCGAAACGAAATTGCTGCTTGAAGGAGAAACAAAGAAAGCATTTCCTTAAATACGTAATTTTATTTTATCCAAAACTGATGCTACACTCCGGCAATAAAACAACTCAGCATTTTCTTTTTCCCACTGAACAATGAAATGATGATAAAAAAGGTTGTTAGAGTTTTATAATTATTTTTCATATGCCTAAAAAGTGAAAAGGTCTCCGTGAAATTAACGTCTTGCTCACCGAGTGAGCCGTTTTATTCACACACGCTTGTCATCCTCGACTAGAACACGTGGAGCCTGAGGTGAGAAGCCCTGGTCTGTTGCCCGGCCTCACCTCGCTCTCGCAGGAAGAAACTGCTGTTGTGTGGGTTTTCTCCTGGAAATATAGCGCCAGCTCCGATGGACTTGAATTCTTGACCTGCCGCGCAGGCTGCACCTCAAACACGCTTGTATTGAGAGGATGATGAAGCGCCATCGAATAAAGTGTTACAGATTTTCAGAGGCATGCAATTGAGGCTTCACGTCAAGGATGATCACTCGCTGCCGTGCAATGTGCAATTAAAAGATAATATTGATTTATAACGGTAAACTTAGGGTAAGAGTGACTCCACCAAGCAAGAAGGTTCATAGTTATTTGTAATAATGAATTGAAAACTCAAGTAGAATCTCTTGTTTAAAATTTTCCAGAACCCAGTGCCTTCAACGTGATGCTTTATTGGGTATAGAAATAGTTATTGATAAAATTTTCACTTGGGCATAAAATATTCTCATTTCTATCTTATAAATTTTTGTAACTCGATTCCAGTTTAAAATCTTATGGCAGTTCTGGGAAATTTGCACTCGCATTCAATCGAAAAGCCAAAGCGGAATAACCTCACGTATTTCAGATGCTTTCTTACTGATACCCTGAAGTTGCCATTTCATATAATGTTTAAAGTTTCGTGTCACCAGGCCACAAATTTTATGAAAACTAGTCTATTGTACACGAGAAAGAGCGGAACTTCATATATCTGATGTACAGTAGGCGATACGTAAGCATTGCACGTAATAGGTGATACTGACGCACTACGCGTAACAGATGAGGAAAGTAAGTATTACCAACTCACCCGAAAGTCCAGATCAAGTGATCATTAGGCATCAATGAAAATCTAGTTCGTGTGACACGCACCGTTTGCTTTGATGCAATGAAATACTAAATGTTACCCTGCTTTAACAGAGAAGCATAGGAACTGAAATTGCCTATCCAGCTCTGGCAAATGAAAACGAGCCCAATAATTAGCAATATCTGTAAAGACTGCGAGCTTCATCAGCCACACAGCACGTCTGCTCCCAGGGCACCCAGCCAGAAAGGGTCCATGTAAGCCTCATGAAGCCTCGTAGGAATACCACTGAACCGCCGCCACTGCTACACCGTCGGTTTCAATCACACGCTCCTTTGAATTCCAGTCCAAAACCAATAACGGCACTAATATTCATCAGTCTATATTATGCATGCAATGCCCATCGATTAGCCAAGGCTTTGAAGACCGCCTTCAGTTCGGTTGATCAATTGAGGGCCTGCCGGGATCATTCGTAATTTTGTGGTCCTGAGAAATCAATTTTGAAAAATCACTTCAATTAAGTCTAAACACCGTTTCAATCAAACGCCTACTTAAATCTCACAAGAATTTTCGATGTGATGATGTTTCACATCGAAGGTGTGATATCTGTGTACCTGTGTCAAACGCAGGGTTGAGCAGGCGTCAAAGGCTGATGCAATAAAAGTATTGTGCCCTGCCTAATCATTTTTTACCTGGATTACTTCTTTCCTTCTGAAATTCAAAATAACACAAAGGTTGTGTCACAATCGTTTGTATTCAATTCTAGGATCTTGTTTGCTTTCCTCAATTTTCCGGGCGCATGCATTCATTAGTTTACTCACTGTTCCCTTACTATCAGATCAACTTCCTTATGATTTCATAAGACAATCTTATTCCCGATCAAAAAACTCTAAACTGTAGGATTTCTTTCTTAGAATGGTTAAATTTCTCTTGAAACAATGAACTATTTCAAATCGAATGATATACTCGTAAATCTACTTTACGAGAAAGATCTTCTAAAGCAAATTTAAAATAGGAAAATTACGCAACTTTCTCAGTTGAAAAATTGAAACTGCTACTTAAAAGCTTGAGAGTCTCAAGCTACGGCTATCATTCAGCCTAATGCGTTGTTATTCATTGGCGCTGCAATAGAAGATCTCTCCAGGGTTGTCTTCATAGGCTTAAAATTAAAAATTCAGTCTTTTCTCGCTCCAAGTCTAATTTGAAAAAAGCTAAAATTGATGATTTTGTTTCTCATTAGATCACTGTGACAACTTTGGTCTGATATGGTAAATACCAATCGGAAATCTCCGTATTGCCCAATAGAAAAGCACCTGTTCAAAACATCCATCTCTAGTTAATTCTCTAGAGTAAAAACATCACATTAGTGCCCGCGCAGAATTTTGGAACACTGCTTTTACTATAACTCATCCAGTCACTGCCCTTTTAAATTTCAAAAGGACCCCACATCATCCTATTGTCCTGTCGAATCTCTGTTATAACCATGCACCGTTGATCGTCTCTATACTCAAAACGACCGCCCCCAGGTCAAACCCGAACATGCTTTCGATGCTGAATATTATCTTTTGCACTACCCTATGATTCAGTTCTCCCTTTTCGGCAGAAAATTCATATAATTAACCAATTCTTGTCCTTTGGCCTTGGAACAGGGGTTTCTAGGTGGCAAGTATAGAGTTGGCTTTTTTATATGCTTCTGCAGCCGATATTAAGTCATTCTCACAGCGTAGTTTTTCAGTGAGAGCAGGACAGTTTTACTGAGGGTGAAGGCTGTTTGGGTTAGATCTGAAATTACTTCTTGTCTTAAAATTAATCAGTTGAGCCAAAAATATTCTTAGCGGCCTCAGTACCCGGCTTTTTTGGTGCTAAGGCACCATGAGGGAGCACAGTGGCTGCATGTAGTAATCCTTGTGACGTGCAGGCCTGCAATACGTGCCAATGATGTTTTTGCCAGGGTGCTTTCATGCATTGTTAGTTTACAAGGACCTATTTTGAACACTGGAAATCGAGTTATAAAGCGTCAACGTAGGTAAGAACGTTTGATGTTAAAAACTGAGGAGGCTCGTACATGAAATCTCATTTCACCCGTAGAAGAAACTCAAGCAAGATATAGAATACTGTAGCACGAGGCACCACAAAATTGGAAACTTGGGCGAGCAGAGACGCAATCATTAGAGTATTTTGGACGGACTATCTCACTTACCCTTTGTCCTTGATACGGAATTAGGAAATAAGTTAATACAATGAGCAGAATTCTCGGTTCCTTGCAATGCATTTTGCTAAGTTGTAAGACATAATATTACCCTTTTATCCCTCACCCTCACTTGTCAGACCACATCTAAAGTACGCAGTGCAATTCTGTTTCCCAAGTCAGTGGTGAGTTATTAACAAAATTGTGAACGCTTGGCGTAAATCAACGGAAACTTCGTAAACTTAGCTGCGTGAGACGTGTTCAAAAATTTGAGCTCACTTCCCTTAAACGAAGAAGACTACGACCTCAGCTAATCGAGACAAACTCTGGCTTAATGGTTTCTACCATGTGAGCCCGTACGAGGTTTTCGACGTCGACGATGACGTCCTGACCAGAAAAACCAGTACAACTCAACAAAATAATTTTGAATGCCGTAGTTCGGCAGCCCCTCAATCTTTGTTCCAATTGGGTGTCAAAGTGTGGAATTCGTTGGTGGAGAAAATTACTTCTTTTGCATCGGTAAACACGTTTGAAAATCGTCTTGACCAAAACTGGTGAGGCAATCTTCTAATATTCTAAAATGCTAAACCGCCTATTTACCAACATCTTTAGAAGAGATACAGAACATAACAAATGCGTAATTTATTAGGCAATAACCTAATCCAAATACTTGCGATACTCATAACGTTGTGATATGCAAAAAAATTGGCAATGTATAACTTGAGAAAACACAACAATGGCAGCGAGGCCACACATCTTTGAAACGGACGCACTCCGATGTTAACACGAAAGTTCTGGTGCCGGTGTGCGATCTTAGAGGACTGTGGAAGTGATGGTTATTTCTCATCTAAGTCTACTCTGGCGCCTGTGCGTGACTGACGTCTGACGACAGGGGATTGGGCAGCAGCACAAACATGAGGCACACATTTTTTTCAACATAGTTACCATATTCTCATCTCTTCTCTCACGTCTTCTCGTCTCCGTTCTCTCTTTTCCTCTTCTTTCCTCTTCCATCTCCCTTTTCAATCCTCTCCTCTCTTCATCTTTCTTTAATTCTAGTCTAATTTCTCATTTTTCATCTTGTCTCTCTTTTCTTCTTTTCGTTCTTCCCTCAATTCTTTCTTTTGCTCTTCTCTCTTTTTCCAATTCATCATTTTCAATTTTTCTCCCCCTTCTTTTTTTTCTCTTCTCTTCTTTCTTTCTCCACTTCTTTCTTTCCTTCAGTCTAACCTCTTCCCTCTTCTTTTTTCTCTCTTCTTATCTCTCTTCTCTTTTTATGATCTTTTCCTTTTTTCTTATCTTCTTGTTTTTCTCCTTTTCTCTCGTTTCTTTTGTAATTTTCTTCCTTTTTTCCTTTTCTTTTTTATGTTCTTTTCTTTTCTTTTTCTTATCTCTTTTGTCTCTTTTTCTTAGTCTCAACTCTTTTTCATTTTCTTTTCGATTTTTTTCTCTAATTTTATATTTTTTTCTCTCATTTTTACATTTTTCGCTCGTTTCTCTCTCTTCCCCCTCTTCCTTCTTTTTCCTCTTCTTTCATGTTCTCTTCTCTCTTTTTCCCCCTCTTTTCTCACTTTCCTTTCATCAACTCTCTTCTCTTATCTTATTGACTCTTTATTCTTCTATTTTTCTTCACTCTCTATCTTTCTCTCTCTTTTCTTTTCGTACTCTTTTATTCTTCTTTTTTGACTTTTTTCATATTTTCCGTCATCTTTTCTTCTCTTTCTCTCTTTGCTCTTCTCATTTTCTATTCTTTTCTCAGTTTTAGCTGCTCGTTTTTCGCATCTTCTTGTCCTTTTTCTCCTTTCTTCTCCTCTCATCGCCCTTGCATTTCCTTTTTCTTTCCTTTCTCTTATTTTTTTCTTTCTTATTCAATCGTTTCTTTTGTTTTTTTTCTGTTCCATTCCATGTCGTTCTCTTCCGTTCTATTCCGTTTCATTTCGTTCTATTTCGTTTCATTTCGTTTCATTTCGTTCTATTTCGTTCCATTTCATTCCATTTCATTCCATTTCATTCCATTTCATTCCATTTCATTCCTTCTTGCTTCCATTTCGTTCCACCGCTCCATTGCGCGTCATATCGTTTGATCATGCTACATTCCATTTTGTGTCATTCTATTTTATTCCCTCCTATTTTATGAAGAACACACCATCACTGGGAACATCGCCGTCAGAAATCTCACAATGGGATACGAGAACATTATTTTTTCGTCATAGATACCCAAGCTTCGTTTCAGTCTTTGAATAAACGTAGTTAACTAGTACGGATCTGGTAAGTGATAGATAAAACAAGGGAAGTTTTAGTCAGAATGACTCTCGATAATTTTTTTCAGCCTCCCTGTGCGAAATATAATAAAATTGCTCGAGAAGTGAGCTTATGCGTTGCATTTTTCGAACGTTAGAGCTTTGCATTGAACAAACGACGTGAAACGAGAAGAATATTTTCTGAGTCTAGTTTTTAGCGTCAGTTTTGCCGCTGTTGCGATTTACAAAAGCGGTGTCTGGTGCAGAATTGGAACAGACTATCGGATGACTTCCGATAAGTGAGTAAGCTTTCGATAACCACTTGACTAAACTGTCGTGTTCTGTTGTATGTTTGGCGCCAAAATGAAGTCATCATGAAACATGGAATACTTAGAAAAAATAGGGAACGTATTGCATAGTAAATGATAGTATGTATTGTAATCAAAGAAGGATAAAACTGTGCGTTTGGTGAATTGAAGTGATGTAAAAAAACTATCCATGAAGTACTTTGAAAAACATCATAATCTTCAAAAAAAGAAGCCTCAGAAGCGTTAATTTTAATTTGAGATATTCTTTCTACAAAAATGAAACGTTTACTGCGGGTTCATTTCCAGAAATTGCACATCACCTTTTGCGGGAAAGTGTAGCACATGATCGAATTTAATCTCAGGAACAGAGAGTTGCGAACTTAAGAACATTACTCATTCATGTGGTGCACATTTCTCAACTTTTGATGCGAGATGCAAAGAACTTTGGTGTTCTTTGGGTGCGTAAAAGGTAGTTTAAAAATGCGCAGGCTTCTCCTAACGGTCTCTGTGAAATTTTTTTACAAATGTTTAAAACCTAGCACTAAAACAAATTTATTCAAAATCTAGCAATAAAACAAATTTTACTGATGCACTAGAATTCTACAAATTATACGCTTAACTAAACCGATTGAACGAACAATATTAAAACCTATCAAATATATGGAATCACTTTAATAATTATTGCACATCATGAAGTAAGCTCCGAAGAACCAGCAGAAAACGTTCAAAGTCTCACCGAATAATTTGCCCTTTTAGCGTGTACTCTTCCATGGAATGACACCAAATGAAACAACTAAAGCGAGTACCGACTTCAAAAATGCCTTAAAAAAATGTGCTTACCATACACGCATGAGCTTTGCTACGTCAGATGATTAAGTGCCCAAGCCTCCACATTGTCTGGATGTAGTATCCACACATGAAGTGACAAACTTCAACAGAAGTTTTGGTCGGCTTGAACTTTCCATGGTCAACAGCGCTCTTCACGTGCTGAGCGCTATAACCGATGGGCTAGGGACGAAATACTTTTTCCAGAGCTCTTGCGCAGATAGTCACTGTCTGAAGAATAACCTTTTAAATTTGGTCAAAATTAAAGTCTGAATTAGATGTTGTAAATTGACAGAATTCTATGCGGACAGAAATTCAGCTTCGCCAAAGCTGCAAAGTAACAAACATTCTGACCTTGTGCATAATATCTATCTACAAATCTCCATGGAATATGTCATCGTTCCTGAACGTCTAATGATATCTGTACACAAAATTGTCATCTATGTACGTATCTGGAAATTCTCAGCTTCTCTGAACGTTCGAAGTTCGCTTATATAATTTAGCTCACTCCTTGACTGAGTGATCAGGGGTTTCGACTCTGCCCAGAGTATTTGCGAAGCGAATTTTCGAGCTCCGCTCTCCAGAAACTGCTACGGAAGAAGTTCCTGGGGCTCGGCGGCTGCCCCCTCGACTCGGGAGGCCCTTGACTTGATTCCTCGCCTGAAACTAACCAAACCAATTCGAGTCACTCAAAGGAAGTCGGGCTCAACTTGCAAAGGTTTCTTTTCAACGCCTCGTCCGGACTAAATTACTTTGAATTATTCGTCTCCACTAGAGCGTATTTAGCCCGAATTGCAGAAAATTCACGCGGTTGCGCCATTGAAAAGTTTGCGCACAGCAAGGAGACTTGCGATGACTTTTGGAACGAAGTAAAGAAGCCCGGGGTTCTGCTGCTTGTGAATGCATGAGTACTGTTCGTTCATAGCCTCGAGCTCTCTGTTAAACTTCCTGGTGAAATTTGGTGGAAGAAATGCAATAGTTGTCACACATAGCCAATATGGAGCAAGTTCATGAGAAGGAGGCATACACAAGCATAAAAAATCTTAGAACAATTCGTTCAAGAACATGAATTATCATGTTAAACGAAAAATACTTTGTATCCTAGAGGTGAGAAAAGTTTAAATTTACTCGCAGAATTGAAGCAGTATTTATGATAGAAAGAATTTGTTCAGAAAACTTAAGAGAAAGGTTTTATAATGACTATTAAAATTACGCAGGTTTTAAGCAAACTTAAGGGTTTGCACAACTTGAAAGTGAGTTTTTTAATCAGAGAAAGTTTTCAAAGCGAAAATAAGTACGTATTTAATCACTGTAAATATTTTAAGGAAGCACCACATGAACCAGCGGGAATCTGCCTTGAAGCAGCTTAGGAGCAGTTGGAACTGCTGGCCACTGCTTGCGTTTCAATTATCAATTAAACAAAAGTGATATTGGACCCATTGAGCATTTTTATTCAACCGTTAGGGCCCATCAAAAATCGAAAGGGCTCGTCGACCTCGCCCAACTGAGGAAAAATTTACATTCGACAGCAGCACAAAATATATTTAATATCACTCACAACTGACTCCCTTCCACATAAATGTTCCACTTTCTGTGTGGCAGCGCAACCCGCAATAACTTCACGAACGATCCAGCTTATGAGGCCTGCTCGTTCGTGGGTCTTAAATTTATTTTTCATACCTTGAAGAATTTTCATTTTCACATGCGAAGACATATTTTTTGGGCCTCTGTGGAATTTTGAGCAATTCCAAACGAAGCACGATGATGATGCAGTCCATTTTATTAGACCTAGTGCAGCCAATGGCACTCCGCCGCCGTGCTAAACTTACCATATATGGCAGCAATCTAGCGAGTAGTTGCGGCAGCTGGGGCGCGAGTGTCCAGGTTATGGCAGATCATTAAACGGCTGCAGCGCCTACCCTGCGAGCTAAGCCCCCCGGCATCAGCATGCATGGAGCTCTACAAACTTCCCCCATTTGCCAGCTAAACTATCTGCTTGGCCTGCCGCCCTAATTCTTTCCTGCTGATTGAAATTCCTTCAAGAGCCACGAGCTTTACGTGCTTGAAAATTGCCAATTGGCACCTCTAATGGCCGTCCCCCGAGGCCGTGGTTGCTTCAATAAAGAACTCTTTGCCTCCTCGCCAGTATTTTATTTAGGGAACTTGTCTCAGATGTCGAGAGTGTTCGACGAGTGAAGCGGTCGGAAAACAAGCCTCGTCTGAAATGACTCTCTAGAAGTACTTGCGCTGTGCTAAGCCCTTGCAGTTTTTCAGTTATAGTTATAGAAATATTATGTCATTCTTGGAGTTTTAAATCATAACAGTTAATTTGTGCTTCGATATGAAATGAAACTGTTTTTACATTCCTGCTTTGGATAGTTTTTGCAAGCATGAAAGGCGGGAAAACTGGCTGGAACGATGGGGAGAAAATCTGGTGTTACATCGAAAAGAAAACAAAAAGGCAAAAACTAATTCGACTTTGAACACTTGTGTTATAAAGCAAATTGATAACGAATGGAAAATTTTTTGCGATGCGTCAAAAAGTTGCTGTCAGCTGCAGAGGAATAAAACCTAGTTGACAATCGTGTCAACAGTATTATTTGGCTGGAGATAGAATTCCATCGGAAGAACAATGATGTTTTCAGCAAGTTTTACTGAGTTCTTCAGATTTGTTTAAAAAAACGCAAAAATACGGAAATGAAATCTCAAGTTTTGGCAGCAATATATTTTTATTCAAATGTTACATTTATTGCTAGTATCCAGGTGTCATTATTTCTAAGTCTCTCAATAAATTACTGACAGATGCTTTGTCTCATGACAGGAAAAATAAATATTTCTTGCTTTTCAACACATTTGTTTCCCAGCACAATGTTTTACATGATATAAATTAATCGCTCTTACGAGTGAGTTCTGTCAAATGGGAAGAATAACTGGATTCAGAAAGTACATATGTTTTCAATACCTCAAAACATTTGAGACCGATAACTTTTTTGTGTAAGCACTACACAGTTCTAAGTTTAGTTGCTATCAAATATCGGTAGTAGAGAAAAGATAAAATAAGGACGTAATGAATTCCAAAAAGCTATAACACCAGGGAACACACTTTTGGTTACAGGAGTTCTGCCACTTGATTCGAGGGGATTTGAGGTCACCGATTCCGAAAATGGCATTCGTTTGTGAAGATCTGAAGATCGAGTCTAGTTTCTAGTTTTCATGTTATGCAACCGTATTTTTATTTTTAATCAAGAATTTTGATTAAATTTAATAATACGGTGCTCGTAAATGAAATCCTATCACTATAAAAAGTGTTGATTTTTTAAACATATTTCTGAAAGTTGTTAAAGAAAAAATGGCTTTTCAATCAAGTGAAAGTAAATGTGTGACGCGTCCGGATGCGTTCTGTTACACATGTGGTACATTCACAGCTCCATTGCAAAGGTACATTAATGAATTAGTGAAGCGAGCGTACTTTTTTACTTTCAACTTTCAAGTGAAACTTGGAGATCAAGATAAACCTTGGGCACCACATAAGGTATGTCATTCCTGTAGAGAAAACTTGCATCAATGTACATATAGGAAAAAATAAAATAAAATTCTGCACTCCGATGGCATGGCGTGAGCCACGAGACCATGTCGCACACTGTTACTTCTGCCTCACTGATGTTGTTGGTTTCATTGGTAAATCTCGTCAGCTTATTACATACCCTAGTCTAGATTCTGCAATCAGACCTGTGACCCATTCAGATGATGTCCCACAATCTATTTTCACTCAACTTGATTCTCTTAATTCTGACAGCGAATGTGACACTGGGTTGTCAGAGGAGTCAACTAACAGACACATTGACTCAGATTTTGAAGGCGTATCAACAGAACCGCAAACATTTACCCATGCAGAACTCAATGATTCAGTTTGGGATCTGGTTTGTCTGAAAAACTGTCAGAATTGTTGACTTTACGATTAAAAGACAAAACTTGCTGGGAATGGACGCAAAGGTAACATTCTATCGCAAGAGAGAAGATAACTCTTACGGTTTTTTATACTAAATTCAACTTTGTCTTCTGTCGGGATATTTCTGGATTAGTAAACACGATGGGAGAGCTACAGGTTATGATCCGAAAGAATGGCGCATCTTTTTGGATAACTCTAAGCGGAGTCAGAAATATGTTAATCTACATTTGATGATACATGGACACTCAGTACACTTGAAAGAAAAATATGAACACATTAAAACAGCATTGGAGCCACTCAAATATGAAGAGCACAAATGGATCATTTATGTTGATCTAAAAATGGGTAAATTTTTTGTTAGGACAGAAAAGTAGTTATACAAAATTCCTTTGCTTCATGGGCCTCCGGGACAACAGAGCCAAAGACAGACACTGGGTTCAGAAGGAATGGAAAGTTATGGAAAGCTACAATGTTGGGGAAAAGGACTTCATTCTTGAACCCTTAGTGAAAAGTGATAAAATTGTTTTCCCGCCCCTTCACATCAAGCTAGGCCGTGTGAAATAGTTCGTCAAGGCGCTCAATACTTGCAGCAACTGTTTCAAGTACTTGTGCTGCCCGTTCGGGGTGTAACGACAGAAAAACTCATAGCAGGTATTTCGACAGCTCTCAAATTAAAAAGCTGATTAAAGATCAAGCTTTCACTCAATTTATAACTGATGTTGAAAAAATGCATGAGGAGCATTCGTTTCTGTCGAAAGGAACTTTCTTGGAAACAGGAAATCAATGGAATATAAAGAGCTAGGTGAATCTTTAATTAGAAGTTTCCAGGTGTTAGGTTGTAACATGAGCATTAAAATACATTTCTTGAAGTCATTTTGAATAATTTCCGACTAACATGGGGGACGTGAGTGATGAGCAGGGTGAACGCTTTCACCAAGATATCAAAATTGTGGAAGATCGCTATCAAGGCCGCTGGGACGTTCACATGCTGGCCGACTATTGCTGGAGCATTCAGCGAGACTGCACAGGGAAGCGACATTCAAGACGGTCCATTAAGCGCAAGTTTCTGCCTGAATAAATCTGTCATTCGTTTTATAAGCAGCTGATGAATCCAAAATGTGTTTGCGAAAGTAATAAAAAGTAATTATAAATTAATTCTGCATGTTTGTAACGGGTTTTCAATTACATTAATTTCTACTGGCTTAGAATTTCATCAGTAGTATTTGGTGGTCAACCTATATAATGCCAGTAGTAAATGGGAGGTAACTCGTTGCAAGAAAGCTAAGCTCGATAGAAATAACTCATGCCATATTTGAACTAAGAGACCTCAATTTACCCAAAAACAGGTTTCAAAATGTATGCAGCTGACAAAAAGTAAATTTTTTTCCCCAGGGTAATTATTACTCATTTTGTCGAATTGGAAATGTGTAAAGACAGATGACTTATATTTGAAATATTCCGTTTTTATTGTGAGCTCAAATGAGCGAGCGCTTGAGAAACAGATTTTGTCCAGTTCGTTGTTTCTATTTCTGAATAAAAATTCCTTCGTATCACATTTTCTAATTTCTATACCATTTTTTCGATGATGAAGTTTCAGAAACTAGGGGAGAGTTTTCGCAATCATCATTAAGTAATATAATTCCAAATCCGCACACACAAGGAGATGTAATTGCTTCACTGAAAGTCTTGGGCAAATTTATCCCACTGAACGCAAGTTCTTTTGTTTAGAGACGACGTGTGGTGTGGCAGGGTGGTGTGGCAGGGTGGTGTGGCAGGGTGGTGTGGGTAACAAGACCATATCACACAACAGCAACAAACGCTGGGCCATCGCCGAAAGCGATAAAAGCCACACTTTGCTCCTACATTTCTCCGTGCAGGAAAGTAGTGAAGGTGACACGAAGAGAAACGTTCCTTGTTTCAAGAAAAGGCGGAATAAACTAGGGCACTGAGCAGTAGTTCGTTCGACACGCATATGATAAACGAAACTGAACGCACATTTACAGTTGAGAGCAACATGGGAGCCGCTGTGGCGATACGATGCATGGAAGGATCGTTGCACTAAAGGTAATCTAAACCCTTAGGAAAGAAATATGCAGGAAGATAGAAAAGGAATGTCCCCTCAGGTAGAGAAGCAACATTATCAAAGTTATAAAAGATTATGAACAATAAGTGAAAATGTTAACAATTGGTAAATGAACGAGCGTTCCATGATAGAAAATGACAACAATACGGTCGACACTTTCCCTGATAAAGAAAGTGGAGTATATCGTTCATGGCAATCCACACCAATAATGCTAAAGGGACAGAAAAATCACAGAAAGTGCAATTGAAAATGACACCCTCAATGCGATAATTTCCAAACATAATTATATTCAACCGATCCGACTCACATAGACGAATGCTAGCTGTGCTAACAAAATTTCCTGCGCAACATCAATAGGATGTTGCACATAATAGGAAAATCGCTGTGCAACGTCACATCAACTGAAAGTTTATATAGTGGCAATCCTAAATTACATATTTTTTTCAAAATTGGCACCATTGCCACATTTTTCATGCTGATATCTTGTATGAAATTTAATTAACCATAACGGGAACCTCTCTTTCAACAAATGCACTGCTGTTGACTGCCAAATACTACACATGGCAGTGAAGGTAAACTGCAGCGCAGTTGGCTGAAGAAACTTAAATGAGTTTGTATCAGAAATTGGTTACTTGCGATGCTGCTGCTGGCAGTTAAAGGTTGTTGATTGATTGATTATAAATTAGTTTTAGCCTCCCTTTACCACAACAAAGATGTTCAAAAAGAGGAAGGATAAAGGCACCATTTAGTACGGAGTTAAGGGAACGTGAAATCTATGCACAAGGGGTGCTCCCGCAAAGGATCCTGTGCGCATAGAAACTGTAAGATAAGAAGGAAGATTATGAAACAAGATATAAGTTGAAGATGAAAGTCAGAGGTGCTGAAAACAGGACAACAGTGAACCGAAAAAAGATGGTCTTGAAAAAAGTTGGAACAATACATAAACAAAATTATTTCAACAAAATCTCAGCTCAGGACCTCAAATTTTCTCCCTGGGAGCACTAACTCCCAAACATACAATAGTTGTTAAGGGTTGTTTCACACTTTCTGCCAGCTAAGGTAGTTGCACAGCTTAAAGCTGCCGAAGTTGATTACGGGAATACAGCTTGACGAGAGTGTGAGTTTAACGAGGGTGCACGTGTTTGATGAGTGTGTAGCATGGATATTCCTACATGGTTATTGTTGCCGGGTGCTGAAGATGATTACGTGATAACTGCTTGATCAAGTTAGAATCGACTTCCACTAGCAGATGAAAGAGGCGCAGTTCCGCAAACAAACGGCTTCCAAAGCTAATGATGCCGTCGAAGGTTGTTGCATTGTCGCTCCGGCTGATGACTTACAATTAGAGGCTCTCTCGCTGATGCCACACAAAAGAATGTCGATTTGCAGCTGGATGTTGCTTCGAGGAATCTTTGCCTTTAACACACAGAGATTGGTTTGCGTGCAGTTCTAAAATCCAGCTTATATTACTGGGCCATCAGTGGGGTTATGGTCTCAGTGAAGGTCATAATAGACGTCCGGACTTCCTAACGTCAATTGACTACAAGGGTACACATGAAGCCTCGCCTATTGAAAGGAATTGCGTGCGCAACTGCAGATGACGCTTATACACGTAGTTATCGCTTGCAGTCAACGCAATCAATGTAGTGGAGAGGGCGGCTATAATATAAATTCTTGGTAGCTACAGATATATTTTTCAAGAGCTAAGTACTGATGAGAGATTATTCTGGAAGTTTATGTGGCTCTAAGTGCCTATGTTTCAGCAGCTTCTCCACAAAGTGACTGAAAAAATTCAGAAATGTGATACAATTATGAGAAACTCCATCCCACCAGGAGCTAGATTAGGAAGCTCCGTTATCGCAGATAACATCTTTCAAAAAGCTGAGAAGATCGTCAATCACAGTTTTGGTTAGTACACGTCGTCAGTTTCAGAACCAGATTTTTGGTTTTCTTCAAGATATTTTCAGTTCTATGTCACTAAGTCTTCGTAGAGTTTGAATTTTATATTTTATTGCTTCCACTGTATAATTTGGGAGGCAATAAGAAATTTTCCAATACGCATCATCTCTAGAGTTTATATTTTTATATTCTTTCAATTTAGTATTCAACAAACATGAAAAATCTCTGTACGCAAAAATAAAAATTTTCGACTGAAACGTTCATTCACTGCTAATTTCAATAGTAGCGTACACTGTCAACGAGGCAAAGCTTTACCCTGAGCCGGCTTCAATCGATATGATGACATACTAACCTTCCCAGCAATCATTTTTTTGAAATTTGTTTGAAGTAATATGAAAATGCATAAGATCAATAAATTCAGAGACGTTTTACTGAAATGCAACTTTCAGAGAACTGATCTTAGGAAATTCAGAGAACTGATCTATGCATGGTCAATACTTTTTCCATCGTATCCTGCCACTACTATTTCAATCGCCGCTAGTTAAACAAATGGATCTTTTCCAGATAAGCCCCGCCACTAATGCAACACATAAGTTCACACACTTTTAACTTTCGAAATAATGCACCAATCAGCTTCAAATTACTCTGAAACGAAAGATTGATGCATTCCTTTGTTTGAGTGTAATTTGAAGTCCATAGGTGCATTTTTTCGAAAGTTTCACGTGGGTGAACTGATGTGTGGCATTAGTGGCGGGGCTGATTTGGAAAAGATCCAAACAAATCAGCATTTCAGTGGCATAATCAAGTTGAAGTAAATTTCCGACAATTCTGACTGTTTGGAAGGTATAACTCCACTATTTTAGTACACTACATCTCAAACGATCACACACTCCAGCCTCTAAACGTTGCGTTCTCCTTACATCATAATGATTGCAACTGCGAGCCTCAGGTCGTGCGGAAGACACCCTTGCTGACCTGAGGAAGCATGGAGGTTGAGTCCTGTTAGTACCCCTGCAGTCAGCGCCCCATGCGTGTCCCGATGCTCTCGGGTCAAACAAAGAGAATTGCGACACACGTTCTCCTATTCAATTCAACTTGATTCTACTCCGAATGGGGCATCTTCTCATGTCAATATTGAACTTCGTGTGTTTTCATCCCCTTTTAAATGGAATTTAGGTTCTCAAATGATGTATTTTTATACCAAAACTTGAAACTTTCCTTTCTATGCCCCGCCTAACACTCTCTACTCACTCCTCCTTTTCCACAGTTTTTCAAATCAGGGTCTGAATACTCCATTTCCCATTTATCTCTTATAGTTAAAAGCTCGAATTCATAAAGAACTAAGATCAAGAACTCAGTGTAACATAAAAAATTCATAAAGAATTCAAAGCTTCGTAGAAAGAAACAGCTGAATTTCGTGAATTATCTCATTTTATGTCCCAGACATACACCGCTTTTTCACTCGCTCAGAAACGGTCAAATCGTGATATTTAGAAAAGGCCTAAAACTGCTACATAAAAGGTCATTGGATATTAAAAGACGCTGACGTATGTTCAGCTCTTTAATAAACGTAGAATCAACAAAGCATTGAGAAAATAGAACCAAGTTGTGCCATATTTAATGACTGCATTGAACGGAGATGTAAAAAATTGTCCAAGTGAAATAAGAATCACAGTTCAATAGTTGAATAGAATTCGCTAGTCGTAAAAAAAGCTATAAAGTTTCACGGTCAGCTTCTACGGGCGTAAAATTCCAATATCCAAGCTGTCATTTAGTAGCAAAATGTAAAATATATTGTCTAGGAGTTATCCTCACATCACGGATTGCTTTAACTAAGCAAGAATGGACGATTTGACCTCATTGGGCAGACACCTTTTCAGCAACTCTATTGTTCAAACAACGCGAGGTTATGCCCGCATTTCTGGGCGCACATCATTTTTCCGATTGAATGAATGATCTTGTAACGCTTTTCGCTCAGGGCTTTTAACTTTTACACTGCAGTTGATCACATGAACACAAACTGCTGTTTAATGGATCTTTGAAAAAACTATTCAATTACTAATTCCATGGCTAATTCAACACTTTTAGGATTATTTCTGGCTGAGGTAAGCCACTCTCATGAGTAAGGAGTTTTTTTTCAAGAGTACATCACATGAGTCTATGAACTGAGACCATCATTAATTAATGAAAGACCCAATAAATGCTGCAAACATGTTGATACGCACTTCTGTTCCGTTAAAATATGTGTATGAGAACCGCGAAAGAGGGTGTGTCCTTTGATGAGCCTGTCAAATGTTGAGGAACCGTGGTGAGTACTGAAGGCTCCTGGTCTCATCGCTCCCTCCCATCTCATCCATCAGAGCTCTGCGTCACAACAAATGTTAGGTTTCATGAATAAAAACAAATTAGATTATCCTAACTCCGTCGGTTGCTGACGTCCTGACCCCCTCAAAAATGATTTTCCGCGTTAGAAACCGTTTAGAAAGGAATTTGAACCAGCTATGATGTCGTTGATTGTTTTAATGTATCTAAGCTCATCAGTTTGATTTTTTAAAAACATGGAATTCCTAACACTGTTTCGGTGCAGCTTTCCCTGCGCTGTCGTTCAGATAAGTTGCTGAGGCGGATTGATCTGAAAGCGCTGAAATTTCATTCGGTTTGAAATTTATTCCGAATTTAGGGCAAAACAAAATTTCAAAAGAGTTGGAAAGCCAGCGGATTTTTTTTTGCGTGTCTCTAAGCTTGAAAAATGTGTCCCTCGTATTGGTAGTGCATTTGGTTATTACAGATGGGCCCCATATACTATATCTCAGCATGTAAGAAGTCAAACCTATTTTCTTCGGCGTAGGTTGCTTGTTCATGCTTTCTCGATGGGAAATTACACGTAAAAATCAATCAATTAAAACTGCGATATTTATCCTTGTGTTTAAAACTTAAACCAATTGAGTCAAGATTTGGTATTCAAGACGTCAACAAAATGAACTCAAGGAATTCCATTCCAGACGTCGATAAATTAAATCTGTAAAATTCTGTGTCCAGAGGTCTAAGATCTTTAGCTGAGGATTCAAGATGAACTCGGTTCCTTGCGATTAATTTTACCAAATATTGTTAGACTTGCTTCTAAAAACTTGCGCTGACTTGCTGAGAAAATGAAACTTTCAAAATTGAACGTAATAATTAATTGTGATTATAAATAAAAGAACAAAGAAAGTCTCTTTTAAATTGAACATTCGTATTAAAATAGTCAAACACCAAAAGAAAAACGTTTCGACCTGTCAGGTCATTTTCAACTTCTGTCGGTAGAAAATCACGAATTAAGTAAAATTTCAAGCAAAATGTTAGACGATTAAAAAAAAGAAAGAGTAGCATCATACTAAAAACCAACAAATACAACCTAAACTAGCTGAATGGAAAAGCGGACTGTCATTTAAAACTGGATTTGTAGTTAAAATATACAGGGATTCTAAACGCTTTAACGACAAAACCAGTTTTAAAAGACAGTCAGTCCACTTTCCCCCTTCAGCTAGTTGAGGTCGTATTTTTTGGTTTTTAGTATGATGCTACTCTTTTTTTCATCGTCTAACATTTTACTTGGAATTTTACTGAATTTGTGATTTTCTACCGACAGAAGTTGAAAATGACCTGACGGGTCGAAACGTTTTATTTTAGTGTTTGACGATTTTAATAAGAATTTTGAATTTAAAAGCGACTTTCATTTCTTCTTTATTTATAATTAGGATTTACATGAATCAAAGCATACATATTTATTCACAATTAATTGTGAGGTATGCGGATGCTTTGTAATTTTGATTTACCAATTGGTAGAAACCGGTGACCTTTTTCTTTACAGTGGCAATTCATGCGCCAGCCCTATTGTTTTTTAGAGATTTTGCCCAACATAATCTTGGGCCAATAGTTTTTGTGGGCTTGAAGCTTCTCAGAGATGAGTTATGGAAGAAGCTGGCCGACCGTCCGCAGCAATACTTCTTTTTCTTGCCGGCAATATACCGCCCACCTTCTTGCTGTTTGCGGCCAGTATTTCTGCTATCGAGAAACTGAGAAAATTTGGTGCCGTCAAAACCGTTCCCCGAGGAGGCAACTGCTATAGCTTGATCGAACTTCGCTTTCAAAACCGAACGTATTATCAATAACTCCCATTCGCCCATCAGAGCAGAATGCAGAATTTCTCAGAGTTATGGGTACCGGCAAGTTCAAGTTCAGAATTTTTAAAGCTTATTCTCTTTTTAGTTTGACACATTATTTGCATCTGTGAAACTGATCTTAGTTTTCGCAGTTGAAAATACGACAGGCAGCTAGCTGTATGTTCGGTGTCGACTTGGTTCAAGTGCCTCATTGTTGAACGGGATTTGAAGAGTGCCTTGGAGAACTCTAAAGTAACGTGTGTAATTATTACACTTGCTTCCGTTACCAAACATGGAGGCTTAACGAACTTATAATAAATTCCAGTACCAAACTAACATCAACTTGTACTCTACCAGTTATTTACGCTTTACCTAGCAGCAAAAACAATATTATTTACAAAACAACTCCTTTCATTCAACATTTACCAGCTCTAGCAGATGTTTTTATTTATGCAATTCTTATTATTTTTGGTTTCTTATCTTCTGAGGCAAAAATGTTCAAAATGCTACGAGCTGGGTAATTAAAGTATACCACAGAAGAAGTAAGGGGCAGATGACAAACTAAATTAGAGATATTGCTTTGTATGACCCAGAGTTCTGAACCAGATCACACACAATGCAGGTCGCGGCAAGTTGCTGCAGTGATCGTGTGTGAGAGCGGTACAGTGAGGCGTGCTTCCTGCCACCAGCGTGAAAATCATCAGAGAATGCAAATGCGCATACAGCAAAATAATGATTTTTGAATTAAGTGTTTTCCCATGTAAGGGGGATTCTGTAGTCGTGAAAACCATTTTATTTGCATGTACAAAGCGAAACTGCAATTTTTGAAAAGATTTCAAGCGATTCCAATTTAATAGAATGAAAAAATTCAGGTACAACAAAATTACAGTTTCAAACAAAAGTGACCAAGGTATCGAAAATTGTACGGAACTACGGGAAAGATTACAATAAAAAATTTTTTACACGTAAATTCAACGATTGGAATGAATAGCGTATGAAAATTACATTTTCATTTACCTTCCCTTCCTAGGATCCGTACAACAGTTGTTCCGTGTGCGTACGTTGGTTTTTTGATATTTTTACCTCATTATCTTATGCGTCACTATATCTACATGTTTTACTTATCATGCGGCGAAGTAAATAGAATGATTCAATTTTCAGTTTCAGGTAATAAATTTTGATGTTTAAAGATGTTTGTTTTCTCCATCGCGTGGGAGGTTAAACTTCAGACTCTGTATAAAGAAAACCCTGGCCGGGTCCCAGTTCGGTAATTGTGGTATTTTCACCAGACCGCAAACTCTGGTGATAACAGCAAACGGAGAAGACTTATGTAAGAGGTTCGAGGCTAATTTTTCTGTTCACAGAGCTTGTGATTTTTCAGCTCACTCCCCTTTCTTAAGAAGCTCACAGACAATTTTTACAACTCGATTTCAATACCGTAGCAATCAATTAAACATATGTGTGAATCTTTAGTAGAGTATCTGTGATGAAATAAATCTACTAATTTATGGTATCACGAGCGACAATGTCTGAAGTAAGGCCAGTTCAGGCTTGTGAGCTGCATTTCTTATAATGAGCTCTCACAAACCTCGTTATACTGCATTATTATGACAAATGTCAGTCCACTTATTCCCAGTTATTCACAACTTGAGTGAAGCATTATATGTGTGGATTTAATGGGAATGATTTTCAATGGCAGAAGTCGAGGTTACATAAATTGCTGGACTGGAAGATCGACTGTATTTCATTGATTTTTGAAGTAAATTTATAATGGGAACTGCTGCCGCACACTTTAACATTCCAAAATGATTGAGCTGCCACACACACTGTTAAATAATATTTTGTTCTCGATTGACATGAATTGCCTGAAGTTCATTATTTACCTGATGACGTTATTAAAAATATTCGCCGGCATCTGCGCAGGTTAGCGCTGCAAGATTCGCTCAGCTCAATGACGTCTCGATTATTAGAGCGACGGCCGAGGCTGCTGAGTTGCTGCGCAAAACTGCGCTGCTCCTCGTAGAATAGTCGCGCTAAACACAGCTGCTGGGGTCATGGGGACGTTTTTGCGCTGCCGCTCGCCTGCGGCGGTGCAGCCACACACGTGAATGTGGCCTTGATTGACGGTGGCCTTCGCCAACCGCGGTGGCAATCGTTTGTAGTAGCCAGATCTTAACAGTGTGATAACGTTATAGGAAGCACAATACGAAAAGAAGCAAGAAGTTTTGACAGCCTGCCGTGTAACTAAACCGAAATTCTACATCAATGAATATCTCATCTCTTCGCGGGCAAATATAATGTACACTCTGAGATTGGCCAAACGAAAATTTCCGGAACAAATAGGACTAG
>JACJUY010001476.1:32485-53764 GCA_014220935.1 Platorchestia sp. MABIK | reverse complement strand
TGAATCAGAAGTCATCGTTAATTTTCAAGTCATCATTTCTATATTAAATAACTAATTTGGAAGCCTGTTTACTTAATCCCTTGCAATTATTTAGCCATCAAGAATAATCAGAAAATACGTCATCAGAAATAAATGACTTATGAATAAGATAAAATAACTAAACAGCGAGAACGATCATGATAATGTAGCTGAACGGTGAATTTGAGTTTGCTGTAATATAAAATGATATCTTCGAATCACACACGCACGAAGAACATAACACTCTGTAAAATTGTTCTTACTTTAGTAATGCACATAAATACTTGTAATAAAATTAACACAATTATGTAATGTGTCAACGACGCATTCATAAAAAATGATCATGCTAAGGCGCACCTACATTAAAATACGATTTTATACACTTTTGAAATCGGGGATAAATTGATGTTACGCATTAACTAGCATCTCAAATATTTAGTGAGGGGAAAATATTTTATCACGCAACAGATTCATGACATTTCCTACATTAAAAATGCTGCTACAAAAAAGTTTAAAAGCCAAAAACATAATAAATCTTGTTTCACAATGCTAACCAAAACATTGTAAAATAAATGGAGCAACTCGTAAAATTGACTACCTAAATAATGTTATCAAGATATCTTCACGGGCGTCAGAAACGTGAAATTTCGCCGCGAGGCAAACAAAAACATTATGTACGAATTAAGAGGAATCCAGCATGTCCGATAAATTTCATTGTCAATATGAATTACACTGATTTTTAGTTTTAAAATGGCTTAACATAAAGGTTCTCAGATGATAAACATATTTGTGGGTCGTAACAGCCCATGTCTGCCTCAAAGAACTTGCTTATGACCATACTACAAATTACTGACATTTCCTACCTAAATGCTCGAAAATGGCAGTATACGAAAGTGATGTGTTAAGTGTACAAAATTCTGGTGGAAACTGGCCGACGAAACCAACCGAAGAAAACGTTCGGGGTCTCCTGAGACTGGTTAGGTAGTCGGTAAAGTGGATTATACATGGACCCACTTTTGTTTCCACCTGTATTTCGTACATTAGGTAACGTGGCAAGTTGATAATTAATAAAAAATAACAGTATGAATAGCAAAAATCCAAATCGTGTATTTAGCAATTTTGCCCCAACTGCAGTGCGTGTGTACGTGTACTAGCATTCAAGCGATAACGTAGCATATGCACGCTAAAAAACGTTTGGTCGGACATTTATGTAAGTATAATAAGTGAAAAAATTTGCTAGCTTCTTCTGAGAGTGTACTGCAGCATATAATTATTATTAAGACGCAAAATGACGAGCTACTTTAATCCTAAATTATTTGATTGTTTGAGGGGTTTGAAATACCCTGTAAAAGTTTGTTCCACAGTGTGGCATCTGATTTTAAGAGCTTTCTGTCAATATCAGATGAAAGGTAGTTGACTAAGACATTATTTCTCCAATGCGGCTTATGGTTCGTTTCATTTGGGGGAGGAAGGAATTGAACAATACCAGCATTGCTCTGAACTAGGTATTTATAAAGAGGAGAATACGAATTGGGCTTTATGAGCGAGGAATCTTTCTTGAACAGGAGTTCAGCCAAGTTTATTTAAAAGAGGGATTGCATGATGGCTTCTATTGAATTTACTTGAGCATACCACCTTGATCACAAAATTCCTACATACGAGTACTTGCAACTCTCTTTGAAAATGAGATTTGTCTCCTCGTACTATGGAGCAATAATCAAAACACGATATCACTATGGATCGAATCACTAAAAAATCTAGATTTTTATACAAGTATACTTCTTATATATTGAAAAAATATTGAAGTTCCGGATATTTTGGATTAAGTTCTTTCGATTTAAGACTTGAAAGTCATTTTGGTCGGACAAAATACTTGAATGATTCACTTTCTCTAATGGATTTATTTTATCCTTCCCCTCAGTTAGTCTTTTAGAATTTTTCAAAATGTTCATTTAGGTTTCAATAAAAGAAATTGTTTTCGTTTGCATTCAGTTTGAAACTATTTGAATCATACTATGATTTCAGGTTACCCTAATTCCTTCAGATTTTATTTGTATTTGCAGTTTCTGCAATAGAACTTTTCACTGCAATATGAACATCGTCTGCACACATAAAGATTCGTGTGTTACAAGGCATTGAAGGGAAATCATTATTGGAAATAGAAATCAATTGCAGGGCAAGAATAGATCCTTGAGGAACACCAAAATTGTTCTGAATGAATGGGGTCCATTTGTTGGAAAGATCAAAGAGCAGTAGGAGTATTAGATTCATCTGATCAGTCTCACGGTACACTTTTTCTGTTACCAGCAGAACATCTTGAGTACTACATCTTTTTCATTTCAAATTAATCCAAGTCAAGTTCAAATTAATCCAAGTCAAGTTCAATTTAATCCAAGTCAAGTTTAAATTAATCTAAGTCAAGTTCAAATTAATCCAAGTCAAGTTAAAATTAATCCAAGTCAAATTCAAATTAATCCAACCCTAAGTTGAGTTTAGAATTGACACAATCACTTGTTAATTTGAGTTTTTTTGTGTTAAATATGTATCTATCTATTGGATGTGCTGAGCAAGAAAAATGTTTTTCCTTTCAGCATGGAAAACATAAAATTTCTGCAATATAAAAACAAGCTGTCGTAAAATGTGGTAAGTATTCAGCATCAGGAGGCAGAGTGTGATTCAGATCTTTGAGCGAAGTAACAGATAGAAGTCAATTATAAAAACTTCGTATTATACTACACATTAAAGTTGTTTTATAATTTTAAATTAATGCCAGTATGCATCCATTCAAATATTTATGTTCAAAGGTAATTTTATGTTACACATACATGTAGTAATATCGAGGATTTATTTACACTCATATAGAGATTTATATGCGTGAAATTCCACTTTATCACATATATAAAATCATATATGCATGCAACTACAAAAGATTACCATTGGACGATATGTAATAAATTTTTGACTAATTCGAAATTCAAACATCATACGCTACGAGGTTTCTACAGCCCTTCCGCGTCGAATGGGACCAAAATCGCGCTTCTACGGAAAAATTGTACAGGAAGACCATTTTTGCGCGAGGATTTTTTTTCATTATGTTCGCACAATACCTTTTTTTATATTGCGAAAATATAAAATTTTATAGAAGAAAATGTGTTCAGAATTCAATTTTACATATCTGTAAGCATTTTTGTTAACCTAGTTGCAATAGAAATGTGAAAAGGGAAATTTGAAAAATTAGGTAAATGAAATGTATTTTAGGGTGTTAGGACCCCTTAAGTGTACTCTAGCACACTTTAGTATTCACTAACTAAATGGTTATAAACTATTTGCTCATTCTATTCAGTTTCACTTCATTCTTATTGAGCTTCATATACTGTCATTGCATTTTTACCTTGAGGTCGTATAACAAACACTGTTATATTTCAATCAAATTGGTACAGGCCAAAGTAAATTTTGAGTTTTCAGTTGCCTTCTTCAAGCCAAGACAATAAGAAAGTATTCCCTTCGAGGCCAAACTCATTTCACACACTTGAGCCAATTGAGGAAATGGGATTAACATCTTTTTTTCAGCGGAAAGAAATTATATGCCCGAGTCCAGGGAGGAGTTGGAGTCAACTTTTTCCTTTTCCCAACAGGAAGAACCAAACAACTGGGTGCAATGAAAAATTATGCTAATTACTTCCTTTCCAACCGGGAAAACATTCTCGTGGGCTTAGTGGGGAAGTGCGACTCTTTACTTTCCCCAAATAAATTTTTTACCTGAATGCAGGGGAGAATTGAGGGTACAATCTTTTTTTTTCTTACGAGCACAAACCTGGAGCCAGTGGAAGATTATGGCTAACTTTCCAAACAGGAAGAAGCCACAAATATGAGTCTAGTGACGAATTGTGGCTGTCTTCTTTCTTTTCCAAACGGAAAGAAACTAAACACCTTGGTCCAGTGGGGAATTTGGTACTATTTCCTATCCCCAAAGAGAAGAAACCTTATACTCCAGGGTCTGGTGAAGAATAATGGCTAACTTTTCCTTTTCACAATAGGAATAAATCCTAAATCTGCCCTCAACAATTGTTACTAACTTTCTTTCCAAAATGGGAAGAAACCATACACTTTGCTTCAGGGTAAACTTTATCCCTTTTCCAACATGAAGAAACACCGGACTCACAATACAAAGGATCGGACATCAGGACGGAAACATCTTTGAATATTTTAAATTAAATCCAGGAATATATGATAGTATGTGCAGTGAAATTCCTTCGCGAAAAAATAACTGTGTTATTCATGGGATTTAGCGCTCTGAAGGAGAAGATGTGAGATCCCAAGCTGAAAGTTTGGTCAGCTTTTTTTTATTGGAATCGAATGTTTTTTTTGCGTTGTTACGAACCATCTTTTTAAAAGTACACAGCTGTTCTCTATTTCAGTTCTTTTCCTCTTTTACCTTTTAGTTTTGTTTCGTAAACTTCTATCGATCTCGTTGTTTACATGTGCGAGATTTGGAGACGCACCTTGTGCTTAGGTTTCTCATTCCCTTAATTCCACAAAAAATGTTGCCTTCCTCCTTCCTCTCTCAGGGACACCTACGTGGAGGGGGTTAGTGAAGCTTAAACCGACTCGTGGAATATAAGACCTACGTACTTTCAAAACCCGATTTAATGCTATCATCATTGAAATACTCATGTAATGTTAATATTAAAACTTAATGAATACTACACAAAAAAATAATTGATGTACTTAATAACAAGAATTAACATTACGTGCGTGCAACACATCGCTGCCAAACATACCCTCAGACGAAGAGGTCACGAGAGATGTTTTTCTCCACATGACACGCAGAGATGGGAGGAGGGACACGAGGCTGGGGAGTGGATAACTGCACCACAAGGCCGGGGAAAGAATGGTGAATGCTCGGGAGGCAACAACAGCCTTTTTATAGCTGCGCAGCACAAGACATGTGTGGGTGGGTGTGTGTGTATATGTAGGTGATGCAGGCCCCTCAGTTGGCTCCCATCCTCACGTGTTAGGGAAGTGAGAGGCGCTTCCTCAAGCGTTGGGGAAGACAGATGTCTCATTCACACCCGCTGCAGCTGATCACAGAGAGGTCTATTCAGTTGTGACCTTCGATGCGTTTAGTGACCCGTACCCCACCGGCCGCCCTCCACTGAACGCCATCAATCGAACGACTTCAACTGAACGCCCTCATCTAAATACCCCACTAAATGCTCCCACACCATATAGAAATCACCCGCTTGAAACAATATTTCGTATATTTCTTTGAACGAAAATTTTCAGGTATCGCATCGTAGCTGTGCGAGGCAGCGAGTGGCTGAGCGTAGCAGTGAGCAGTTGTACACGCATGCGTAAATCGTGCTGTGATTCCATTGTTTTTTGTTTGTTTATGGTAACTAGTAGACGTTTTGGTGACACTGTTTGTTTTGGCGAATTTTTTTCCGACTTATTCATTTGCAACGTGTGGCTTTTATTTACATATATTGACTGGCCATTAGTTATATTCCCTGTGTTTTATTACAACGCATGGGTTTTAGTTACCGAGACTGGGTTTATGTATGGCAACTGGGTTTCAATAAAGGGTTCCTAATAATCGTGCCGCTTTAAATTTAAGCAACGAGTTTACTCATGATAGAAAGAAGTGAATGACGCTTGTTTGACCACGTGGTTTTGTTTATGGTAGTAGTATCAACTGGTTCGGGATTTATAAATTGTTATGGCGACTGGTCTTAAATTGTTGGGGCGACTGGTTTTACATTGTTGTGTTGACTGGTTTTACAATGATGTGTTTACTGGTTTTACAATGATGGGTTGACTTGTTTTAAATTGCTGTGTTGACTGGTTTTACAATGATGTGTTGACAGGTTTTACATTGTTGTGTTAACTGGCTTTAGATTGTTGAGTTGAGTGGTTTGAAATTACCTTGTTGACAAGTTTTGAATTGTTATGGTGCCTCGTTTTTAAAATATTGGGATGACTGCGTTTGAATTGTTGAGCCCCCTGGTTTTGAATTGTTGAGGCAATGGATTTTGAATCATTCTGTCAACTGGTTTAGAATAGTGGGAGAGACTTATTTTCTAAAGCTGGGGTGACTGGTTTCAAGTAGGGGCAACTGATTTTAATTTTTTGTGTGACTTATTTTGAATTCCAATAGCGACTGATTTTAAATTTTTCAACATTTGGTTCTGAAATGTTTTGATGATTTGATTAGAATTATGGATGATACTGGTCTGAAATTGCGGATGAGACCGATTTTGAACTGCTATTGAGATAGGGTTTAAATTGTAATAAAGACTAGTTTTGAATTGCGATGTAGTTTTGTTTTGTGTTTTGGTGTAGCCTGCTTTTGGTTTACTGTGTTGCTTTGAATTGCTGTCTTAACTAGTTTTGAATTGCTTTGGTGACTGGTTTTGAATTATTCTGGTGGCAAATTTTGTATTTATAGAGCAATTGGTTTCAAATTGTTTAGGCGATTGTTTTTGAATTGTTCAAAAGACTGGTTTTGAGATATGTGCCAGGCTGGTTTTGAATAGTTATTGAGACTCGCTTTCAATTGTGATTGGGACTGGTTTCTAATTTTGATTCAGATGTGTTTTGAATTTTGGTTGAGACTGGTCGAGAATTGTGGAGGAAACAGATTTTGAATTGTGTTCGAGTCTGGTTTTTAATTGTGGTTGAGTCTGATTTTGAATTGTGGTTGGGACTGGCTTTGAATTGTGGTTGAGACTGGTTTAAATTATGGTTGAGACAGGTTTTGAATTGTGATTCGAGTCTGATTTTGAATTGTGTTCAAGTCTGGTTTTTAATTGTGGTTGAGTCTGATTTTAAATTATGGTTGGGACAAGTTTTGAATTGTGATTGAGTCTGATTATGAGTTGTGGTTGGGACTGGCTTTGAAGTGTGGTTGAGAATGGTTATGAATAGCGATTGCAACTTATTATCAATTGTCGGAGAAACTGGTTTTGAATTTTTGTGGCGATCGGTTTTGAATTGCGCCGGGCTTTCAATCGCTGTGGTGACTGATTTTGTATTGTTGGGGCGACTGGTTTTGAATTCTGTTCACTTGTTTGAGTTGTACTTTTTACGTATTTTCAATTGTTGTGTTCAATCGTTTTGAATTTTTTCTAACAGATTGAGAATCACTGTTTTCACTGGTTTCCAATTATGTTGATTTTTTTCATAATTGTTGGGGCAACTGATAGTTGCAAATGTAGTTGACAGAGTCGAATGGTAGTTGAAAATGTTTTTTGATTGTTGGGGCGACTAGTTTCGAATCGCATCCCCCTCAACTTCAGTGTTCCACAAACCCTTCACCCCAAATCTCCCCCCCCCCCTCGAATCTCAATCCTCTGGAATCTCACCCCATACCTCATACCTCTCTCCCTTTCACAAAACTAACCCCTTACATCATATTCCCCACCACCACATCAAAACTCCTCCCATACATCAAAATCCCCCGTCCCGAATCAAACTCCCCTACATCAAAACTCGCTCCCATAACTGAAAACTCGTCCCACCCAAACTCGCCCCACTTCACAACTCGCCCCACCCCAAAACTCACCCCACTTCAAAACTCGCCTTCCTCAAAACTTGCCCCCCGCATGAAACTAGCTACCCCCCACCTCATAACATTTCACCCCAAACCTCAAAACAACTCACCCCCAACCTCAAAACATTTCACCCGCAAACCTCGAAACAACTCACCCCCAACCTCAAAATAACTCACATCTGACCTCAAAACCACTCACCTTTACCCCAAAACCACTCACCCCTACCCCAAAACAACTCACTCCTTCCTCCAAAACAACCCACCCCAACCCCAAAACAACTCACCCCAACCCCAAAACAACTCACCCCAACCTCAAAACAACTCACAGTTCAAACAGCTCACTCAGGTGCACATACAATGTCAGAACACGTTAGCTATCGAAAGTGTGTGACTGTGGAGCTGCAAGGAAGAGTCTTAGCAAGCGAGGTTCATGTAATGCGCTTATATCAAAAACCATTTGCGTAAATAGCACCCTGAAATATGGGCAAAAGCTGAGAAACATCTTTTCAGTAAAATTTTAAAACTTTGTTATTGCTTTCTACACTTTGGATACACGAAAATTACAAAATTTAAAGCACATATTTTCCGACTGATACCTTCTTTACTTCAAAAATAGTTTATGCATTTTAGGAGAATGCACAATGTAGACATTTGCTCCTTCTAAATTACTGTATAGGCTCAAATGGTACAATTAGTCACTGATGGATCAGCTCAATTTCGAGAAGACTTTCAAACTAATTGACAGAGTAAGAAATAACACGATAGGGTAAATTACATTGTGCAGTGATTTTCAAATTGAAAAAAAGCGCACGTTGAGTAAAACGTGTTTCAGGCTAAAAAATGTCTGGATTTTGAATCTGACATTCATTCTCCTGATTATTAGGCATAATTTTCCTGTTACGTGAACAGTACGTTATTATTATAGGTCATCAATGAAAAACATACCTGTCAGTTTGACAACTATTTGTACTTCTAAACCTAGAGTGACGAGTGTGATCTTCCCACTTGATATTCAAACAGTAGTCTTGCAATATGCCAGCCTTCCATTTTCCTTTTAACTGTAGCCCCATTACTGAAATGTCTTGATGGAATTTCTTGCCTGTACATTGCTCACATCACAAATGCCACTAGGGTTACAGTACTTACCTAAATGAGGTAAAATCATTAACAAGTCTGAATATCTATAGCAATAAATGTACACAAGGAAAACCAAAAACTGGACACATATCTCTTTTCCCTATCCAAGAAACTAACCTTTTGGCTGTATAGTGTGTTGGACTTTCACCCCGCGGCGCTGAGCCTGAAGTTGCTGAGATATTCCCTGTAGCTCTGTAGTGGAGAGAATGCAACCCTTTGCTTCAATGGTTTCTTCTAGATGGTTAGATTGCCTTGCTGTAATTTCATGTCAAAATGAAAATAATTTGAATTTGAAAGACTATGATTTGAGAGAAAGTGGCATGCTCAGCCCAGATAGATTATTAATTCTTGGCTGGTGTTAATATTGACAACTTATAGTGTTAATACAGACTACTCCCACTACTGTTAGAGATTTTAATGCACAATCTCACTCTCATTGACATTATTTTTAACTGTAAACAAATGCTCGGGAGTTTAAAGAACAAATTCAATTTCCTTTTTAATTCTTCAATACAAATCCTTCAATATGCCCATGTATCAATAGCGGACTCTTACTCAGAAGTTGGTGAAATTAAATTTTAGATCTCTCAAATGGTGAATCAGGAGGAACAGTTTTGAAATGCTATTAATCATTCCTATTAATTGTTAATTGATTTGAATATTATAATTTTTTTTTCTTAATTTTCTCATTTTTTTAAGATAACTACTGAGCTTAAATGTAATGAGTGATGACCACAACTCAATCATGCTACACCTGCTTAATTTCAATGCCCATGTCTTTGTTATGATGAATGATGTGTACCTCTTTTGACATCAAACTAACAACCTTCTCATTAAAGAGCTATACTTTTCCACTTACATCTCTAAGGAGAAAATCCTTAATCTATGTAGATAAGTCACTTACCTAACAATTAAACTTCAAGATGCCATCTGGTCGCTTGTTCAGAATCCGAATCCTTGTAAATCTCTAAAAGGAGGCATTAGAACTCTTCACTGGACTTTGATATACACAAATCCACTACTTCAACACTGAACGTAACTGAACTTGAAAGTGGTACAACTTTAGATAGCAAGCTGATTAAGCTGTAATTTTTATTCATATTAGAGAAGTAAATTCACTTTATGAAAGAAGCCATACCCAGTCTCATCAACATTACCGGGTGTCCACAAAAATGTCCCCAACTATTTTAATTGATCATATCTCCACTTTAAATTAACATATTTGAAATGTCTTTTTTTCACAATGTTGTAAATTTTGTTTCCTTTTGGATCAATTGAAATTTCTGAAAATCGTTTAATAACCACTTTAAAGTGATCGATTTACTGATATCGACAGAAAAACTATTTATTCAAAGGAAAGGTTTTAAAAACAACACTGGTGTTCTTCTTCATTTCTCAATACCTACTGTTGAAAATAATTTCACAATGATGTGTCCTACATCCACCAAATATGTATCACCTACATCAATAATAATTCATCGACAACGAGTTGAAGAAGTGTTTCGAGAACTTGAAGAAAACAGTGAAATAATCCTCAAAACTCTTCGTTCAATGGTGGCTAGAAGTAATACTTGCCTTGGTTGGAATAGAGGGTATGTCGAAGGATACTAAATTACTTTATTTATTTAAACGTTATTTAAGGTAATGATTTGCTACTGTTTTAAATTTTTGTTTGTTCGTTTGTTTTTGGAAATTACAAAATATGGAAGATTATCAGCATTGTTTTAAAAACTTTTCCTTTGAACAATTAGTTTTTCTACCCTTTTCAGTAAATCGATTATTGTAAAGTGGTTACTCAATCGATTTTCAAAAAATTAAATTATTCTAAAAGGAAACAAAATTTACTGCATTGCGAAAGAAAGACATTTCAAATATGCTAATTTAAAGCGAAGATTTAATCAATTACAAAATTGGGGACACTTATGTGGGACATCCGGTATAATGGCATTTTCGAATTTGAAAATAAATTAAACCTTTTTGGCATGAACTCCACATCAACAGCAAGCTGACTTATATAGAGTGGCGCATAAGTAATGCATCCATATAAAAAATTAATAATGAATAAACTATGAAAGGTATGACGATTGGGTTAGTTGCAAACGATAGAGGAACTCTTAAAGTTTATTTACATGTCGTATCCTGTCTACAGATACCCAGTGTATATTGCGGTAATAAATAAGGGTGCGTTACTTATGCGCCACCCTGTAGGCGACCTGACTTTGCAATAATTGTGTTCTAAGACACTATTTATGTCCAAATTCAAAGGCAACATTTCTGATGGAAAAATTAAGGATCGTTGTCAGCAATGCTTCCATTTTATGGTAAAATTTTGTTTCCAACTATAATTGGTTTTGATTACTTTTCATAAAGAGGAAGTAATATAATTTTTTTTTATGAAATTTTCTGTTATATTCTTTTCTGCTTGTCTTTCCCAAATTTTAAATCACCAGAAAATCATCTTCCAACCGCAAATTTACCATGGCAAACGTACCATGAGCATGAAAGAGTACCGAACAATACTCGATAGGAACACTGGCCATTCTAGAAGACGTTTCACACGATTGAAAAATTTTCATTCCCATCAGTTTTGTTGCGCACATTTCGATGTTTTCTGGTATTCTTATTGTGAAACGTCTTCCTAAATTCCTTTTGTTTCCATCGAGTATTGTTTCATGCATAGAAAATTTTGCGAGAGTTTTCCTCACTGTAGGTTTGCTACACCTCTGCCCGGAAAATGATTTCGAAATTGTAGAACATCTTCCGTGACATTTTTCATTTTATTGAAAGTAGTGACCAAGAATACTCTCTCTGCTTTTGTCAACTGCATTGTTAAGGGTCGATGGTGGAAAATTTAGTTTTTGCCTTTCTTGATCAAATTTAATTAAGAACTGTTTCATAAATGGGAATAACGTAACAATGATACAATTTTACTGCCATTGTCGAAATAAATGCACTTCGCAGTTATAGGTATTTAACAAAATAAACTGTTTTGTTGTCCCCCATATACACTTAAAACAACATAAAACAAATTCTCGTACTCTTAAGAACAAGATGTCCAGTTAAAAAATGGTGACATGTGCCCATATGCTTTTTTTCGCTCAGTGAAAATGATCCAAATATTTCTCTAATCATTTTTTCAAAAGAACATGGGAATGAAACGTTGATGGGTAATCGCATTACCAACACTGCTTTTTCCCGAACTAACAATAATATTATTGCCCACCATATTTTTTCCACAGTATGTAATGGTATAAAAAAGCTATTCATTTATTACAAAATTTACATCACACTTCAAATTTCCTGAGATATTGTTTTGAGCATGGATAGAAGTTCGTGGTTCTTTGGGTGCGTAAAAGGTATTCGAAAACGCGTAGAAACCAAACGGTTTCTGTAACAATATAATACAAACACCTAAGATTTCGCACTAAAAACACTGTTAATTACACTTGAATTTCCCCAACTTCACATATGCTATTAATAAACTAAATACACACATTCAACGAAAATATTACAACCTATCATATACTCGAAATCAATTGAGGGATTATAGCACGGTACAAAAATGTTTATGAAAGACTACCAGAAAGTACTAAAACCTTACCGAATTATTAGCCCCTTTCGTACATACTCTTCTGTGTATTGACAGCAAGTTAAACGCCTAGAGCACACACCGATCTCAATAGCCATGACCAAAATAAGTGTAAGCGCCGTCCACTTTTGGCTTTTTCTCCTTAATTTGAATCGTCGAGTTTGACTTAAAAAGGTTGACGCTCTGCGTCTGGCGGAGTTCATTCTGGTTGCGGACGGTGTGGAGACGGGTTCAATATTCATTATATTCTGTAAAGTTTTCATGTTGTATTGATTGGGACCGTGTTTGTGCCATCCACGTCAGATTTGATTTTGTTTTGCTTGTAAATTTAACATCTGTTAATTTTCGTTTCAGCTCTTTATATTATACAAACTATTCGAAACCGTGTTTTAAATAAAATAATAAAACGAAGACGCGTATCGAATCAACTCCTTCTAAAATTTCTATTCATAATTACTAAGACAGTTTTATAAAGTTTAGACTAAATGTTCAAACCGCACGCGCATGAGCTTTTGCTAATAGAGCACTTTGGGAACACTAACCTCTAACCAGCTGAACACACTTCAAACATTCATCAGATATATTTACAAGTGCTTTTACAATCAGAGGAGAACATGAAACTACATTATTCCGCCTGACCCAAATAACAAGTTTAAGTTAAGGAGTTTGTTGAATGTTAAGGACTGCATTAACTTTTCTGAATTAATTCTAACTGATAATACTGACTAAGAAATAATTCAATAGCTGAGTTTAGCTTAACTAATTATCTATCTCATTTTTGTCCAACAATCCAGAAATTATGTCCTATTTATAGCTTAATGCAAAATTTTCAGAATGTACTTCAAAATTTGCAAGAATAAGCAAGGCATGTTGTTATAGCAATTCAATGAAGAATTAAAATGAATACAATTTTAATAATTTTTCATGGACTATTCACCATATTCAAAGCTGAGATGATTTATTCAAGAAATGATAATAGTGTCTAGCTAACCTCAGCAGGAATGCTGACATCTACTTACATAATTACGTGAAGTAATTAATTATTTCAATGTAGATGTGTTTAAACATTTCCATGATATTTCACCGCGATAATGAAGTTAGGTTGTAAATTGATCTGGGAGTAGCAGATGAAGTACCTAAAACCAAAATGTACCATATTGAGATGACTAAACTTTTGTTATAAGAGCCAAATGGAAAGTTAATTGTAGCTAAAAATGAATATACAAGAGAGCGATGAAACAATAAATTACTCTTCATTTGTCATTATTTCGAAGATGGCAGTATTCATACATAGATAACAATTCAGTTACAATCCAGGCTTAGCCAAAGCGTGCTGTGATCAAACTTACAAACAATGACAATGTGGAACATGAATTGTATTTAAAACAATATTTCTATAAAACAATATTTAAATGGTCAAACTTACATACCTACACGACTTCATAATTCATAATGATAGAAGAATGAACAATAAATGACAATAATAAATAAGAAGACTTTCCTCTCTACTGTAGCTGCCACAGCCCGCCAAACCTGTTAGGTTACAAACCCATGCTTAGTTCAAGTTTAATTTGAAAAACTAAAATTTTGTTGACAATTTACTTTCCTCATCCTTGCATCAAATGGTATCAAAGACACGGCTTGTGTACGTTTTTAGTGTTAATTTAAATTATTTTTCAATTTAATACTACAAACTTTACACAATGTGATAAAATACTAAAAATTCTTCATACATGTTTCAATTTTATCCTATTTAATCACTCATTTATAAATAAATAAGAATATGCTACTTCATTAGCAAAAGTCCACCAACAACTTTGTTTGTAAACATTAGAGACGTCATAACCCAAACTCGCTAACAATCCTTTTCCAAACGAGGTTGCAGAGAAAGTTATACGGGTGCCGATGCATCTAGAAGCAATCATGGCAACAGATCACCATTGGAAGGAAACACTGCTTTTGACGGATGGGGTAACCCGCGTAACTCCGAAAGTTACGCGATCACTTCGAGATTACGGCTGGAACAGCGCCTCAGAGGATTTCTGTAGTTCGATGGTTGTGAGCAAACCTGAAACTGAATTTTTACGTGTACCGTTGTTTGGAAGTCATGGAGGTGCGAGTTATGGCGTGCTGCTTGGCACGAGAAACGTGACTCGCTGAACTCTGTGTACGGACACGGTATTCTATTCATTTGTTGTTGGTTTGTTGTTGTCAACAACCAACATTTGTTGACAACAACCAACAACCAACAACCAACATTCGTTGTTGTCATTTGTTGTTGGTTGGTGTTGTTGGTTGTTGCCAGTCGGGGAAATTTTTTTGAATGGTTGGTTATAAAGAGATTATAGAACGCTTTTCTTCTCTTCTTGAGATCTGGGTTTTTCAAGTAAATTCAGTTTTTTGCCTATTGTCGAATCCTATTTAACATGACTTCATTCAACTAACTAGTTAGTAATATATGGTATACCGATCAGCCAGACAAAAAAAGGTACCTCTTTGCTGTCAAAATACTTGCGGGTTTTCCCGAGTACGAACAAAAAAGTGCCCTCGGAGGCGGCGTTAAAGTAATATTATATATGCGTTTGAAGCAAAATTTACATCTTTTCATCCCATCATCCCTACGAAACGAAAGTTATCACAAAGATCATCGAATAGAGAAGAAGCACGACAGCGTGACAAGTCAACCATGAAATGAAGCTAAATAAAATGAGACGTCTCATGACTTCATTACATCACGACATGACCGTGAATGATATATCAAAAGAATTAAAATTAAAACATACCTCAAAACATTTAACACCCACAAGTGGAAGTGTATGGAACAAAAACAAGTTCTCATGCTAGGAGCAGTTGGAATATCAAGTCTACCTGATTTGAGTGATAATAGCTTCGAGAATTTATCAGATTTCTTAATGCTTCGAAGTTAATAAGTAATTGGAGTAAATCGATATAAGAAGGGAATTGAAGTAATGTAGAACTTTAATTCAGTAATATGAGTATATAAAGGTTTTCCGGGGAACGGTAAAACGTAATGACAGCACAATAGGTTCGAAATAATTTTTTCAGATGAAATGAAAAACACAGAAAACCTATAAAAATGTGATTGAAATTAGACTGAAGAAAGCAGCGTTTAAAAAGTCTTGCAATGAGGAAATCAAGAACGAATAATAAAATTCAACATGTTGAATAACTTTCCTTAGTAGCAACTTATGAGAATTTTCCCCCATCACTTTGCGTTTGGCTAATATTCACACACTATTCAGTATTCATGCATCGTCCCAAAAAATTGTTTTACGGTATATATTGACTGTTACAAAAACGCCACCACAATCTAGTCATGAAAGAACCCTCGCAAGGAAATAATGAATGTCAATAGAACTTTAGGAGAGTGAAGCAAAGATGTGTACTGCGATGTGTACTAAAAATTTTGAGAGTAGCTCCCGCGTAATGCTCGCCGAGAAAGCCATTTTTTGCCCCTCTCACTCCTGCGCTTTTTTTGTGGTTTTTTCTTTGCGGCACACATAGCTACTACGCTCCAGAGCGCAGCTGCTTCGCACAGCACGTCGTCAGACATTCTCCCCCTCTCAAAGCAGATGGGCAACTGACTGCCGCGACACCGCGCGCTGAGCCGCGCTCGTGCAGAAGCCCGTCAGTCAGCAGCGGTGTTTCTGTGACACCACGTCGGCGACAAGTAGCATTGACGTAATGCAAGGTGTGTCACAGGCTTCAGGTACAACTACCAATAGACTTAGTGCCCTGTTTCATTTACTAGGAAGCCGCTTAGTCGTTTCATAGATGGACTTGGAACTCGATGCCTTCTAACATTCGCGAGACAAACGGTTAGCTCCTAATGGGTCTTGGATGTCATTATTATCTAAGTTAAAGAGAAAACGATCGCAGCTTTTCCTCACATAATAAGTGCCTCAAATGTCTACTTTCTCTTTCCCAACAACGTTCCTAACCTCCATAATTCCTAAAGTCATGCGTTACACACGTGGTGATGGATTAAGGGCTGAATATTATTGAGAAGTTTCACTGGGTTTTCGTGTTCTATTTGTTTCAAAAACTCGGACATCATTTGCGTTTTCCTGAGCTGATGATTTTTGTCAGCACTACTGTAGTTAACAAGCCATTCCCATCACTGAAATTTCTTATAGACACAAAATTAAACTACTGGAATTAGATTAATAAATGTACATTAGGTCTATCAAATGTTTTTTTGACGTTTTATTTTTTAAATGAAACGAATTTGCAGTTGATATATTCCACAACTTGTAATTTGTTGTCAATGTTAGTTGTTAGTTTGTTTATTAACCTAAAAATACAGAAACTCATAAAATGACTCATACCAGTCGCGTTCAACAGGCGCTTATGCCCAGGGTCTCGCCCGTGTGTGCGTTCTAACTTGACACGAAACCCAGGAGATCAAGTTTTGTCTGATCTTTGTCTGATACAGTTTTTTGACGGACAAACATTCAATTGAAAATTTTCAATTTACTTCTTGAACAATCCAGAGCAAGATTGTATTTAGCTGAATGAATAGAAATGAAATCGGTCTCTCCCTTCACAGACCGCAACGAGCCGTGTGAAGTTCTACCTGAACTAACATCATGACCGTCCTTTATTTCACATTCGTCTTATAATAAACCTTTTGCGTAAATATGTTCTGGAGTACTTCATAAAAAATATTTCAAACGTAAAAAAATTCCACACGTGTTCGTTCAATTTATTTGCCAACTACATCACTGTTCGTCACTTATGGTATCTTCCGTAAAATTTACTTTTCGTACCTTACGTACGTCGCTGCAAAAAAATTTAAATAAATGGTTGCGATTCATTTTGCAGATTTGTGGCTGCTTTAAAGTGTAGCGTTATTACTGTTCGAGATTTCGAACGTGTATCCCCGTACTTCGCTTAAACTGCATGTTAACTGGAAATTAAGAAACTTTCTTGCTCCTACGCTGGCTGAATACACGACATCGCACACACATCACGCAACCATTCGGGCATACTGCGTTTAAACAACGTAAAAAACTTATTTGGAAATGCAAGCCAGTGATGTGGAGAAAGTGGCCGTAGATTTACAGCAGAACAGAATATCTTAGCTGAAATCTAGATCTTCAGTCTTGCAGCTGTGGATCACATTTTTCGGGTGAGAATTATTTTTGATGCGAAAAGAATAGAATGCACTAAAACAATGACATAGAAAAATTTTCATTGGACACGTATGGTTTGCGTAATATAATGATGTTCATTATTGTTAGAAATTACAAATTTCTTAAATTTTCACATGAAGAAAAAATTAGAGTAGCTTTTGAAATTAACGTACTTGTGGTGCGGGGCGGTAGAAAGGAGTACTTCTGGGCAGACCGATAAAACTCCATGGCCGATTCTTCGTAATTCCTTTTTATTTTGAGTGATCACTCCGTTTGATTTTCGTTAACTTTAATTTACGTTATCGTTGCATGTTTGAGCTCCAGTATAACTCTTACCGAGAGGCCTAGTACGCTTTGAGCGCTACTTTGGGAATTTAATTACTCTCCTATGGTGGAGTTCTTAAAACCTTAACATTGGCCTAAAGCGCCCAACTTAACATTCCTACTTACCTCTTAATGAGAAGTTATCTCATTACCTTAAAAATTAACAGCACTAGGTCGTCTCCTACTTAAACTTTCTATTTTTCCCCTATTGGCCTTTAATATGTGCCTCTTGATATGTGCTCATTAACGTTTCAAGGTTGGTGCAATAGTGTGACTCTTAATTGAGTAATTTAAATGTGATATCTTGAACGATATGATATACTTGCCTGGTTAATGGTAATAGAGGTTGAATTCGGGAAATTAATGTAACTTTTCTTCTTCTAGAATAACTCAGAAGTCTGCCAAAGACTGCGCGTTTTAACCCACCCCTATTGTTGGCCGCCGCACCTGTAAGATTGATCCTGTCGCCTATGCTGAGCTGTGTTGTTCTGTTTAATAAAACTCACCGTCGTAGTGGTTAGAGGCCAAGCCAGCTCGCTTCTTAGGTGTGTACGTAAGGATTTGAAATATCCAACAAAGTATAAATAACTGCTCTTATAAATTTCTAAACACGTTAGTAACGACACGCCTTACAGCCTGTATATTCTCTTGTGTTTTCAGTTGTGTTGGGCTGCCAAAAATTATTGTGGGTCCCGCGGATGTTGGTGGGATTTTAACCTTGAACCGTTACATCAGGAGGTTGCCGAAGTTTAATCAAATCTGTTCTTCACTTTTAAGGATTTCCTTTCCTTCTTCAGTCTAACATTATTTGAGGAAAACGATTTTGAATACGCATGGAGAAATTCAGGGAGTATCTGACTTTACTCGACTATACGTACTATGGAGTCAAAAACAACAAAAATTAGCATTTAAGCATAGATTAACGACGTATGGGAAAATATTTGGCCGAAAAAATCGGGTTAAAATTTTGATTCATTCTAAAAAATACGGAGAGGCTTATAGAAAGAAGAATTTATTGATAGCAGGTAATTGTAGCGAGCAAACGCTTGACGAATTTGCTCAGGGAGCAAAAGGTTAAAAAGTATCACGCTTTTCGTTCTGTTTTAATTAGTACATTAGACTATGAGGAGCTTGTAAGCTTGGTAAAAAATTTCTTTTTTTTGATGGAAAAACCTTTTACCAAACGTGGAAATAAAGTACCTGGTATATTAATCACATTTTTTTCAGCTTGAGCTGAAACAGGTGGACTTCATTCAGTATTTCAGTAAATGCCCGTTGAACACTTAATTCTGGAATATAGAGGGCAAATATTTCAAGCCCTTATTCTCTGTCATAATCTACGCGCAATTTTCAAATCAAATGAACTTTGTCATTGTATATCAGCTCGATCTTGAGGATTTCAACTAAGCATTTGACCATACAATACATCAAACATTTTTAACTTTCATTTGTCTGAATTACAGACGATAGTCCGCGAATTACAAATTAATTTGAAAGGCAAATAAATGAGCAACAAGAAGTGTTCTGAATTGCGATAGAAATAAAAATCCCTAATGTTTCTAAAAGCAGTCTTTCAGGGAAGACTAAGCTTTATCGTTTCTGCTGTTTAACGATGAGTTTTAAAAATTAGAAGCTACTCGTTCACAAAATTTGGGAAGTGGCAGAAATAATTTGAGAATCATTTGTTTGGGTCCATTGGGTTAACCGTTATATTCCCTTACTTCCCGACACATTTTAAGTATGATTTACTCCGTTCACCATGATTCACGGTTGAATGAAAATTTTGAATATACGGGAAAAAGTTACAGCTTTGTCATGTATATTGAATTTTACCCCAGCTCTGCTTTAGCGCTCTGAACTGCTGATGAGAATCCGAGATGAAAATTCCATTTCTCACTTAAATCTTATAACTCTTAAATACACAGTAAAGTCACGCTAGGACAGATGACGCTGAAACAGTGTCATCTTGTCAGGCTTCGAAGTATTCCCAACGGTGAAAGATTCTAATACTTAAAATTCGAACCCATTATTGTGGTTGAAGGCCAAAATTATAGCCATCGTTGGCAAATTGTAGAAGGCCAAATTTTAATACTGAAAAATAATTTTACCTGAAAACTTCATGCGGATGATACCAGAATATCAATAGCAACTTTCAACAAACACAACATATTGCCCAAGAAATTCATAAAATCCACCTCTCAGAATGAATTGTTACGCAATGGAATAACGAGCGAAAGTAGTGGAACTTTACTTCCGATGCAATTGTTCGGTTACTGCAGTTCAGATGAATTACAGGTGTATTGATGGAATTGAAAGATGTCCTTCGAAGAATTGCATAAAAATTGGTATTGAAATTTAGAGAAACTGGGACAACAGCAGACAGACAACGTTATTGCAGGCAACGGACAATACGAGCATATTTGAGTAAAGCAACTTGAGGGTCCGAGTAAGTTCAGCGTCTTTTAGGGCATAGGGCACGAACTGATGCTTCAATTCAGTTGTTGAAACGAGTGTTTCTGATCGGCCCGAAACGTCAACTAAACTTTGAAATTTCATCTTTCACTCTGAATTAACCAAATTTTATTACCATTTTTAATTTTATAGATATAATAATTTTTAAAAGTACCTTACTTATGGGCTACCCTTTACAACCGCGTTTTGAATTTACTTCATTATAGTTATGCATTGAAAGTCGTTTTTTATTTCTAAAGAAAAGTTATTATGAAGCGTGACTTTAGAATCTTGTTAATATTTCCTGATTGGATGAGTTCTTTAACCAGGAACCACTCGTGTTGCAAACGGATGTGTAAATAAAAAAATAAGTTTCTCGTGTTGTATAGTGAATTATCTTAAAAGTACTCAGGAATGTTAACCTAATTACATGGGGCACCAAAATCAGGTTCTTTTCCATTTGATGATTACCCAATCCAACTCTAGAAACATTCTTTCTATGTGTTGGCTATATGTATCTCACAAGTGCTGTCGTAATGAACAAAATGAAATGTTACCAAATGAACAAGTTACCAAATAGCACTCTACAACCACAGCAAACGCAAATAAGTATAACATTAAATGCACGACTCATTTAACTGAACGCAAAACTACCAGGCTAGCATGTACGACAATATAATTTAACAAAATTAATCAACAGCTTTGAGGTTCAATTAGATAAGATGAGAATCACTGATATCAACGAATAACAATTTCTTGATGGCTTAGGCTAGTATGCAACAAAGTTCGAAAAAATTGTGTCTAAAACCATGTGCTCCGATAAATTATGAAACGCAAATGTGAATACTTCTGAAACCATTTAGGAGTTAAAAGGCTATTCGAGAATTGTTCCGGGATTCAATTCTAGAGCAGCAGTGTGTAGTGAAGAATAGCAAGTGCTCTTTTGCACCCAAACAAACTTATCGATATCTTCCCGCACAGCTTCTTGGTGTCGTGGTCACTTGCGTTATGGCGTGCTGTTTGACGCGACGCTCCATAGGGACTTTTCGTAA
>JACJUY010001476.1:0-25044 GCA_014220935.1 Platorchestia sp. MABIK | reverse complement strand
AGTACAAATTAAGATTACCATTGGAAGAATGAAAGTTCGAATCACTGCTTGCATCAGACGAAGAATTGACAAATTAAAATCTTGCTCAAAATTCAAAAGAATTTGCAAAAAGTTTTGTGTCAGGGTGATTTAGAATTCAGCTTTTATTCCTAGAGAATAATGTAAATTTGTATTATGTCCTCTAGTACACCCTCTTGGTCTAAATACATTAAATTGAAATCAATTGATTGAAGACACCACGTTGATGTACCCCTTTTATGCCGATTCCTATCTAACCTTATTTGGTTAGGAGCGCTGTTGTCTTTGAATAAAAGACATTCTCCAGGAAGACCAACCTGAAGAAACGATAAAACGTGATCGGCACGAAAATAGCGTTAATTTTTCCTCGTCGTCCCATTCTTCAAGACTACAAGTCGCCCCAAGCTACGGTTAGTCAACGCATTTTGTACAGCAACACAGTGTCTTCCGAGCTTCACCATAAAGAGCAGAATCGACATAACTTGCGTGTGCATTACTTGCAATATCGACTCATTTTCGATTATTTGAAATAATGCTAATGATAATTCCCATTATACCCATTGCAAATAATAATTCATCTCGATAAACAGCCAGCTTTGTCCAATGTTGTGTCAACTTCTTATGATCTTGGCTGTTCTGTCACGATGCTAATGGTTTCGGTTAGATCACTCTGTACTGAACATTCGCAGTGTGCAGTTTGAGTGGTTTCAAGTAATACAGGGTTTTGAAAATGGGAGTTCATGTCACAAGCTATGTGAAGAACAGTAGTTGTTCTTAGTCAGCCGAATTCACTTCATCACTCTTCGTGCGATCAATCGCCTTCATCTTTCGCCCACCGTTCTGCATTGCGAAGACACAATTTCCTAGTTTATGATTGCTGTCATTAATTTCATAACAGTGATCTATTAAACATCCTCAAGGTTAGCCTAACATGCTAAAATTAACGAAATACATTCTAACGAAGTGATTTCAAAGACCATGCCTCATAGCTCTTCTCTAAGGTCGGGTAAATTGGCGTTTTAATCGCAGAGAATTCCTCATATTGCTCTCAATTCGTTGAATGCTCTACCGATACATTTCCTTTCAGGAAAAATTTACTGTCACATTGACTAAAGGAGAAAGTCCCCCATAGGAGTCCAGGATTTTGAGACCATTTGAGAATTAAGAATTGTTGCTGCTATTGAAAGTGTAAGAGGTCAGGTACATCCTGTGAAAAAATGAGACTCGTACGTTCACTCATTCACCTGCTACGGGGGTTTGAAGAATGGGAGGGAGGAGAGGGGGAAGTGGTATTTTATCATGTTACACCTCCCCCTCGGCACTTTCTTTACGGCACGACGTTGCTATGTCATCTTCTATGTTTATATATTGCTGTATAATGATTTCAGGGGTCTAACTTGAACCAAAAATAAAAAAAAAATTAATTATATTTGTTTGCCTTTTTTTGTTTTGCCTATACTGAAAACCCCGGATGTTGGGGGTTTCAAAATGCTTCTTCTCCAACAGTTTTTGAGCTACAATAATGATTTTGGCATCATTGGATGCGAAAAGACATGGGCTCTCCAAAAACTCAAATAGTTTCTTGAAATTAATTTTTGTTCTAAAGTTATGACGTCATGAGTTCGAATTTAAAAAAAAATTGCTCTCGAATATTTATATATTTTTATTTAAAACGGCAAATTTAGGGAAAAGCATTTTAGTTTAAGAGATTTCCACGTCTTTTTGCATCCAATGATATTAAAATCATCACTGTAACTTAAAAACTGTCTCAGGAGAAGCATTTTGATACCCCCCAAACCAAAATTCCGTTTTATGAATATATAATTTTCTATGAAGAAAATTGTATTTTTTCAGAGATGACAAACGATTCCTAATTGCATTTCCTATCAATATACTAAATTTCATTGCTCTAGGTTCAATAATAAAAAAAGGTCCGTAAGGTCCCTCCTTAAAATCAAAATTCAAAACTCGAGCAACATCAGACTCAATCAAAATACAGAAAATCACCGTGCGATATGACAAGAAAATTTTCCAGCATGCGGAATATAATATTACCAGACGACTAGTTAACATTGCTTGACGTCTATCGGTGTGCTCGCCATAGCCGCCATAGCCGTGTGTGTAGCGGACCTGACTCCGTGCGGGGAGACCCGGGTTCGAGTCTCGGCGCTGGTGGCGATTTTCTCTGTTGGGTCTAGGAGAAAAATTCTAAGCACAAGACCTCACTCTCCCCAGGTGTCTGAAATGGGTACCGGTCTTGACCGGGGGGAAGCGTCATGGCGTCCTGGTGTTAGTTATAAGGCATTTGAAAAACCAATGTAAAAGGTGATATGTATCATGCTTCAATTGGAAATAAAGCATCCGTAGATGCCGATGTTTGTTTGTTTGTTTGTTTTAATGGCACCAGAAATAGAGACGAAATAGATAATCCCGAGGATTACCCAAACTTATGAGCTGCGGTCCAATTTAATTATTTTAGACCTGAAATCACTCTTTGTATTTTGGAAAGGATAGGTTTGTACACAGATAAGCAATGTTCCTCACATTTTGATATACTGTTATTTTAGAAACGCTCAATGATGATTTTAAAGGTGAGTACATGTTAGGTTAGGTCTTCAGTCGAGGGTTTCCAACTACGGTAAACGCAAAAATGATCAGAAACTGACCTTATATATTTGTACGCAATAAGTCTGTTGCATAGTCATTCCAGTCTTACTAATTAAACATTTTATTAAAAGACTTACGTTCTCTTTCGTCACACTTGAACTGATATATCACTCTGGCTCTGCCATGATCATGTCTGGATCTGGAAACATTTCTCACGTGGTCAGACGACTTTGAAGGTCATGTCTGTATCTGTAGGTTTAAAAAAATTTTGAACAAAATTCTTCACCAGTCGTTCATCGATTTTGTAATAATAAAGCATTTGAATCTCACGAAACAAATTAATGTGACTAATATTAAATCCAGGACAATTGTTACTGCTAAAAATTTACCCAAAAGTCGCTAGTACTTTCATCAATCGGGTGTAAGGAAAATTGTTATAACCTAACAATTTTCAACGCGTAGGAATTCTAATTGAAAACTTTGACACCTACTGTAAACTTAATCATCTTTATTCAATAAAGAATGACTAACAACGTCTTTACACATTTGCTGAGCATCACGATCATAATTTTCGGTTTCCCTAGTGTGAGACGGCTCAAACTACTCAGATCCCTAGAATGAACCATTCTGAGCCAGAACTTAAATTGGCTGTTTTCCATGTGCATTCAACTCATTCGTGAAACTCTACACCAAATTATCCGATTTTCAGTGACGCAATATCTGTAATTCTTCCACGCTCCTTATATCTACTAAAATGTCCTTCAACGGATTTACCATAAAATCTCAGCCTAAATGCCATGGTGTTCAGCACCTAGATTCCCCCATAAGGCCGCCGTCACACGGAGACCAAATGGTAACGTTTCATCATAATTACCTACAGTCAGCGGCACAACTCGGTCGGTCTAGCGGGGAACGGTTCCGATTAAGACCCGCAAAACTTACAAAAAATACCAATAGCTGGAGCCAATGGTAACCCAACCCAAAGAAGCCCAACCTAACCGAAGCGTGACCAACCCAACCTAACCGAAGCGTGACCAACCCAACCTAACCGAAGCGTGACCAACCCAACCTAACCGAAGCGTGACCAACCCAACCTAACCGAAGCGTGACCAACCCAACCTAACCGAAGCGTGATCAACCCAACCTAACCGAAGCGTGACCAACCCAACCCAAGTGTTATAAAAATTTTGACCAGACCATGGCGTTGACCAGTCGAAGGTCCTATTTGACCATTCCGCGTTTTAACCTAAAGCGCCATCTATTGAATTGGACGTAAAACTGAAGCGAGCCTTAATCGGAACTAAAGCCGTCTAGCGCCACAAAACCGTCAGATTTCAGCCTTAGTTTGAGACCAGTTTGGTCAAACTAAGGCTGAAATCTGATTGTTTCGTGGCGCTGGACAGACCGAGTAGTGCCGCTGATAGTAGATGATTATGGCGAAACGTTACCATTTGGTCTCTGTGTGACGGCGGTCCAAGGCCGCCGTCACACGGAGACCAAATGGTAACGTTTCATCATAATCATCTACAGTCAGCGGCGCTAGTCAGTCTGTCCAAGGCCACGAAACAATCAGATTTCAGCCTTAGTTTGACAAAACTGGTCCCAAACTAAGGCTTAAATCTGACAGTTTCGTGGCGCTAGACAGACTGAGTAGTACCGCTGACTGTAGATGATTATGACGAAACGTTACCATTTGGTCTCCGTGACAGTGGCCCAAGACGTGTAAAAGTTGGCAAACGAGGGTCCTAAAGTGGAACCAGTAGCCACACTACCTACCTGGCAAAGAAAGCACCATCAGTATGCGGATAAGGAGCTTACTTAGAGCTAATTAGGAAAATTTCCTTAAAACATGAAGAGGAAGCAGATTATAGGAGCATAGTCTTAACTTATATACACGCAGTTTAAAATTATCTCAATTGCATCAGAAACACGTACAATGGTGAACAACAATTCATCATGGAATCGTGCTATTGAACCGTTCTGGTTTTTATTACGTAACAATGGCTACAAATTCATCAGTTAATCTCAGCAAATTTTTCAGTGTCAAAAAAGTGCTACAATTTCATTCAAAGTCTAAGCAACATGTTCAATTAAGCAGGATCATGTCACAAATTTAGGCACAGCTAGTTCACTTCAAAAACGGCTGATTTGCATTTAGAATAGTTGATGAATTTCAATTATGAAATGCTCACTTCAATAATGGCACGTTAGTTCCGATTGTATTTTTAGTGTTTCAGGTTTGACTAGATTACCTCAAATATGGCTGGTTCACTTCTCGTCTACACGTTTATTTTCTGCCTGTTTGGTTCTATTATCGTGTTCTTGGCTTACTTATTTTTTGACTCGCTTCTAGTTTGCCGGGTTCAATATTGCTAGTCCTGGCTAACTCCTTCCGCACATAGATCCCATCAAGTAGAAATTGTTCATTTCTAGTGTTCATTGTCACTTCTTGGGTGCCTGGCTGTTAAATAACTGCGTGCATAACAGTGAAAAAAAATTAAATTGTGTCGAACTGATTTATGTGTATGATTGCGATTCAAAAATTGTTTTCAAGTCCCCAGCGCCTCCAAAATTTGTGAAACATCAGAGTAAACCAGTGTACACATCGGCATTTCTAAACGATTTTTTTTACTTTACAAACTGGCCATATCGGTCATCTCTGAGTGAAATCACTGCCTGCAGATCAAAATACACAATTTTGTTTCCTACCGAATACACGACAAGTCAACAATCATTCGGCATTTCCTCAACCAACAAATATTGGGACAGATACTCCAAAGCTAAATTTACCACTGCGTGAGTAGGGCTTGATGCAGATGAGATTTTCTCCCGACACCAGAAAAAACTAGCAACGGAAAACACGATCTGATTAAGAATATACACATTGAAAATAGGACACAAGGAATACTCAGAAATTGAAATTGGGAGTATCATAGGAAAAACGACTCTGTGAGCACGACTTGTGTTTTGACAATTTACATGGGGATTACGATAACCATGTTCGAATAGCAATTAAGGATCTCTATGTTTAGGTATTTGAATGCATTTTTCGCTAACATTTCAATGTAAGTGCGCGCTAACGAGAGTGTTTTCAACTATGCGTCACTAGAATTATATTTTCAAAGTTACTTATATTTGAATGCACTGTAAAAATCAGATAACATTACGAACGGTAACTCATTTTTGTTGTGCTTCTCTGTCTACCACTTTTCGTTTCGATATTTGAGATGGCTATTACGACACCAATGAGTAATTATCAACTAAGGATGTTAATGTTAAGATACTTCAAAAACCAATGTTGAACATTTAGTGTTTCAACTTTATTTAAAAAACTGTTTTCTTCTTGTCCTTGTTGTATTTATTTTTATAGTTATTCCCGCGTTGATCCTATTTATGAGCCCTTGAATGGAGCCCTGTTTTCCTACACAAACATTGTATGTCATGTCCGTAAAATAGTACGTATTCAAATAGTAGAAGCAATACATATTCATAAACTTAAACCAGCCCTCAATAAAAATACTGATTTCTTTGCTCTCCAACCACTCAACAAAACAACGGCTTAGAAGTTTGGAACATCCACTCGATCGTACATTTCGCCTCTGCCTCTCGGGCCATGAGCATTTATATTGTCGTAGTGTAAAAGTAATCAGTCACCTAGTGATAAAAATTTGATTCTTAACACGAGCATTTTAAAATCACGTCTGATCTTGTGCGGTCTTTGTGCAATTAATTCATCAGTGCCCTATCTGATGTATTTATTGTAGTTGTCTACTTAGTTTTCTGATTTAATAGTATCAAAGAAAAGGCGTTTTAGGATATGATCACACGCTTGCCAACATCTACCTAAGCGGTCAAGAGTGGTAACGAATTTGCTGTTAAATTAGACAACCAATAGCACATGAAGTTATCTAATGATTATATCCATCGTATACGTCATACGCTACTTAGGTTTCATTACGTATAACTTCGAAAAATCATTTTAAATAATTCTGACAAATCTTAATGAAGCACTCGTGATAATAATATCAGTACTCTGACAAATACTCACATCATCAGGGAAATCTGCAGCCATTTTTCATGCCCTCTGCTAAACGACGGGAGAACTTCGAAGCAGGGAAATTGGGAAAGATTTCACTCAGCGGAGAACGTTCAGAGTTAGATTAAATATGTTCAAACTGCAATGAAAACATATATTCAGAGTTCTTCTCAAATGCAGACATTCATTTAACAAAAATTTTCTGGCAATTGTGCCATCAGAAGAATTTTCGAACGCTACAAACACTTGCAAAAATCTTAAATTCCTTCCTAATCTGCATTCTTTTCTAAACTTTTTCCAACGTTACCAAATACTTCTCAAATTTACTTCGCGAGCTCTATTTTTCTAGACACCTTCAAATGCTCGTTGAAAGCTTGTTACTTCTCGTTATAAGATTTTACATTTTCTTTTTGACTTTGTAATCACATTTCAATTACCTTCTAGACATGTACAATTACAACTCTTGTGCCCAATGTCTTTTAAAAATGGTAAGCCTCCATTAAATATATTTCTCCTTTTTTCGAACACATACTCTATTTGAAGGAGGCCTAAGAATTTTTGAACCTTTCGAACCCATTTTTAGGAGGTATTCATGCCTTTTCAAACACTCATTATAGGCCATTAATATACCTTCCACTACCGTTAGAACCAAAAATATTTCAATCTTGTTTTAAAAATTATTTAGTGCAGATGGCATAGCGAAAATTATCGTTTTCTGAAGCCTATTTAACTTTGGGAAATTTAAATTAATATAGGTCTGCAGAGAAAACTAGAACCGGAATAGATGTTCCAATGAATCCTAAACAAATTATTGGAAAGAACGAAGAGATTACTGGATAGATTCTTTACTGGATGTTAGTGAAATTTTTGTTGTCTCTTTAAACATCAGATCAACATGCGATAACTACTGTAAAAAGTTTGGTTAATCTGTAGCGTTTGGTAATAATCGAATTTCCCCTTTTCGGTGCCTAAACAAAGTTAATTAGATCGAAATAAACAAGTTTTCCAATATGCCCTTTCCGTCGGAAATGACTATTTTACGAGTTATAGCGGTGAACTAGTTACCGTAACTCTAGTGTTCGAAGCGGAAAGTAATTCATCGAGTGCGTCGTATGGCAACACTGCAATGGACGCTCCCTCCCAACGCGCTCGAATGATCGAGAGCGTTCCCGCCATCTAAGACGAAAGTTAACGTACTGCTATAACTAGTTTTTTTAGGTGATAATTTCTATTGTGTTATTAACTCGAAGATCCTAGAAGTTCAGGCTCCGCGGGCCGACAAATAATAAATTACAAAGTACTTAAACAGCTCAATCGCGCCAAAAATAAAACCTACCGCTCTAACTCGTAAAATACTCATTTGTCGCAAAATGTGTATGGAATAAAAGTAGTTTATTTTGATGTTATTACCGTGATTCAAGCAACAAAAATTCAAAAATAGATGAGTAGCTGTTTAATCGAGCGCATTCGTCATCATAAACGAAACTAACCTACCGCTATAACTCGTTAAATACTTATTTGCGACGGAAAATGCATAGAAGAAAACTTGTTTATTTTGATCTAATTAACTATTTTTCGGCACCAAAAATTTGAAAATCTATTATTACCAAACGCAACACATTTACCACCAAAAGTTTTCTCTAAGATTCAGCACCACACACAATAAATACGTTAAGTTAATTCCTTGTACTCAGAATTCCTCGAGCTTGTAAATGTTTAGGTAATTAAGGGGGTCACCCCAGGCCCCTGTCGGTCCGATGAGCATTTTTTAGATTTTTGTTGAAAAGGGACCCTTAGGTGGTGGCAATTAAGTCCTAAAATTTTATGGCGCTATGGACACTAGATCCCCCCCCCCAGGGGGTTGTAAGGGGAATAAAAATCCTGAATTTTCGACCCCGTATGAAAAGAAAACGAAACGGGAAATGGAAAATTTGCTACCGTATCATTGTTTACAATGCTTCAAGGATTCTAAAACTGTTTTTGGTTTTGTTTTGTTCTAGCATAAAAACTCAATGAGTTCTATTCTTTTGAAATATCAATATAAATGAACTAAAATACCAATATGTCCAATTTTTTAAAGAACTAAGGCCTGAATCGAAAAATAAATGAAACAAATTGTTTTTTTTTCAAATTACATATAGAAGTAAAATTTCATGAGACTCGGACTACAAATATAAAGGTTCATAATTTTTATAGAAAAAGATTTTTTGTAAATTACAATTCACAGAGTGAATGTGAAGTAATGCATGGAGATTATCAAAATAAAAATGAAAACAGCATTCAATTGCAAAAATTTTCCGTTATATAACAATTCAAATAAAAATTTATGGTATGTGTGTAGTGTTTGGTAGTAATCGATTTTCGAATTTTTTATGCCAAAACCTAGTTGATCATATCGAAATAAACAAGTTTCCTTCTATGCACTTTGCGTCGCAATTGACTATTTTACGAGTTAGAGCGGTATGGTACTTATCGCAATGGTATTGTTGCAAGCGCGGGAAAAGCGCGCTCGATCATTCGAGCGCGTCGATAGGAAGAGTCCATTGTAGTGTGGCCATACAACGCCCTCGATGAATTTCTTTCCGCTTCAAACACTAGAGTTGCGGTCAGTAATTTACCGCTATAACTCGTTGAATACTTATTTGCGACGGAAAGTGAATAGAAAAAAAAATTACTTATTTACATCTAATTAACCATGTTTAGGCACCCAAAATTGGAAATTCGATTACTACCAAGCGCTTCACATTTACCAAATTTATTTATACCTTAAAACTAACAAAACTTATTTTTAACATTCGAAAGAATAGAAGTCAGTGAGTTTTTATGCTAGGAAAAAACTAGCAAAGACAGTTTTAGAATCCTTGGAACATTTCTAACGAAAGTATGGTAGCAAACTCCCCAATTGCAAAAAAAAAAATTGGTTGATGTGTAGCGTTTGCTAATAATCGAATTTCAAATTTTGGGTGCCGAAACATAGTTAATTAGATCAAAATAAACAAGTTGACTTTTATGCACTTTCCGTCGCAAATGAGTATTTAACGAGTTATAGCGGTAGGTTTAGTTTTGTCTATGATGACGAATGCGCTCGATTAAACAGCTACTCTTCTATTTTTGAATTTTTGTTGCTTGAATCACGGTAATAACATCAAAAATAAACTACTTTTCTTCAGTACACTTTTTGCGACAAATGAGTATTTTACGAGTTAGAGCGGTAGGTTTTATTTTTTGCGCGATTGAGCTGTTTAAGTACTTTGTAATTTATTATTTGTCGGCCCGCGGAGCCTGAACTCACTTCTAGAATATTTTAGTTAATAACACAATAAAAATTGTCACCAAAAAAACAACGAGTTATAGCAGTATCAGCCAGTATGTTAACTTTCATCTTTGATGGTGGGAACGGGCTCGATCATTCAAGCGCGTTGGAAGGAAGCGTCCACTGCAGTGTTGCCATACGACGTACTCGATGAGTTACTTTCAGCTTCGAGCACTAGAGTTGCGGTAACTAATTTAACGCTATAACTCGTAAAATACTGTTATATCTCGGTGTGAGCCTTGCATGGCAGGCGCCGCCGGAAGTCTGTATTGCAATTGCACTTGGGTTCGGATGGGTCCGAAATGCCTAGACCGCAACTGCCGGAAGCTGGCCGGCGAAGTCCTTTATGGTGTCTTGCTACGCTTTGCCTTTTACAAGCAACGGAAGATCTTTGTTTGACTTCCGGGCATTGCTAGTTTTAAGGAAGGTCTGTCACCGACGGAATCAGTACATTATTAGGAGCCTTGCTTTGCGTATACTTATCCTGATCCTTAGCCTACACCTAAGGGTACAGAAGTTAAAGCTTCTGCTACAATAACTCTAGTAGTGCCGATACCACGACACTACAAATACTCATTTACGACGGAAAGTGCATAGAAAAAACCTTGTTTATTTCGATGTTTTCAACTATGTTTCGGCACCAACAATTCGAAATTCGATTATTAGCAAACGCTACACATTAACCAAAAAATGTCATCAAGCTCAAAACCCAAAATTAGTGTATATGCGAGTTAGTGATCAAATATCGCATATAAAAAAAATGAAAAGTTTCAAATGTAAAAATTTTCTACCACACTTTTGTTGGAAATGTTTCAAGGTTTCTAAAACTGTCTTTGTTTTTGTTCTAGCATAAAAACTCTACGACTTCTATTCTTTTGAAATATCCATAAAATGCACCAAAAAACTAATTTTTCGTATTTTTCAAGAAAAACAATGCCTAAATCGAAAAAGTTACCCGAGTAAAAAAGTTTACTTTCAACAAACACATATACTGGCCAAATTTCAAACAAATCGGGTGAAAAAAATTAAAATCTTGAAGATGTTGAACAATGAGCTATGTAGGCTTAGAGAGCGCGAGGTGTGTCTTCAGTGTTGCCAACAGCCACCATGAAAAGTTTCTAGAAGTTCCTGAGTGTAATTCTCATGTCGTATTTCCAAAATCTTTACTCGATTTTGGTTGTAGGGATTCTCATGACAATTTCACAAATTGCGGTAAAAACTTTACAAAAGTTTTCCGAAGTTTTTCGTAAGTTTCTACTCGTTGACACCAGTTCACGATATTTTAAACATTGCTAGAAATGTACATTTTCAAGCTTCATGTTGAGCAAATATTTTCATTCACTTCAAAGGTATTTGAACTGCATCCTTATACGACACACTCATTCCTAAACTATACCTATGAAGTACCTACACCATAATATAAATTCACTCCAACTGCGTTGTTTCTTCACCATTCGTTAAGTTCTTCGTAACCATAGCGTGATCTTTCACTCACCAAAAGGTGTAAGCTTTTAAGCTCTTAAACAATATTTCACGCCTGAGCTATTTGTTTGATGCTATTTTGCTCTCGGCTTATCAAGGCAAATACATTTTCAATTAAAAGCATCGAAAAAAGCTTTTTGTGAATTGTCGAGTCCTGTTTTGTAAGAAACATTATCACGTCGCATGTGTTAAAAATACTTAAATATTTCGATTTTTCAATTGCTTAGTACACAAACTAAGTACAAAAGTAGGTTTTTTGTGCCAGTGTAGTTAAGTGAGCCCACAGTTTTCTTCTGTTCCCCGTTTTGTTCATATGTACACATTCTCTCAAAACGCGGTAAAATGTCCGTAGGATTGTAGGAGAAAGAGCTGTTGGTGCGCATTCGTGTGGAAGGCGTGGGCGTAGTAGAATATGCGCACACGTGGTTTGTAGGCACCTTTGGTTGAATCTATGAACGCATATTTCACTCAAGTACCTTAACCTTCGAGTGCACCTAAAATTTCAACTTTGTGGGTTGAAAACTCTTATGACAGTTTACAAGTACACGACATATAAACTTTCGATTTCTTGATATCAGAGGATAATATTAGCATTGCTTGTTGCGGCAGATATTTAAATAAATCATATTAAAAACAATTGGCAGTATGTGGTGCAGCTTACAATTTCTAATTAAATATTGTAACGTAAAGATCATTAGTTGAAAAGCATTTTATTTATCATATATGAGTGATCACACAACAAATATATTTTTTCATAAATGCTTCACAATAATAAAGTGAAATGACGAGTTAGGTTATGTTACAAGTTGAAAGTGAAAAAAGGCGGTATTTACAGTTTATATGCTAGTTGCTAGTTAAGTGCACAGAGACATACGTGCGCATATGACCACCCATATACGTACACACATATACAAGTAAACACATTTGCAAATACCAGCGTATAGGTGATCAAATCATAATACATACTCATACTATAAAACTGGTGTGTAATGTATTGAAATATAAGACAATTAGTAAAGAAGATTCGAAAGAACTAATTTATTATGTTCTGTAGCAGATAATTACTAAGCAATGGAGATTATTTAGCAATAGAGATACTGAGCAAATAAGATTCGTAAATACTTATTCAGTATGTTCTGTAGCTAAGAATTAATGTTGAGACGCAAGATGACGAGATGTTTTGGTTTTAAATTTTTTCATTGTTTGAGGGATTTTGATACTCTGGGGAGTTTGTTTCACCGTTAGGCGCCTGATATTGACAGAGCTTTCTGCCCCAATGTCAGATGTACGATAGTCGACTAAGACACTATTGTTTCTGTTCGGCTTTAGATTGGTTACAGTGGGTGGATGGAAGCGCACTATCTCAGCATTGCGCTGATGAAGATAATATTGGTTGTGATAGTGATTATATGGTTATAAAATGCTAATCATGAAGGTCTAAGGCTCCTTTCACACAGAGCGTGAAATCACGCTGCATGTAAAAGATCACAGCGTGATTTCACGCCAAACCAAAGCGGACATAGATAATGTACACTTCTATTCACACGCGACAGGTTTTCACGCAGCGTGAAAGTTCACGCCTGATGCCGAGCGTGTGTCTGCTAAAAACGCAACGTGAAATTTCACGCAAAAGTTTAGCTTTCAATGGTGTTCAAGGCTATCTTGCACACTGTGCGTGGGTGTTTTCACGCCGCCTCGCAGTGCGGTTCAGACAGTGGGTCAGCGTGAACGTGTGTTTCTCCTGGTACTACAAGAGGTAAGGATAATTAAACTCATTTTATTTCTTGTTGCTCACTTTAATAACTACCGTATGCATTTTGAAATGACAAGTACATAAACATAGAAAAATCGTATTTTTAAGAAATGCATATATTTTCAGGCTCAACGATGATTGCAGCTGATAACGAAAGGCTAATAACAGCTGTTGAGAAACACCCTGCAGTATGGGATACGGCCTGCAGCGACTACATTTAAGGACAGGCAAAAGAAGATCAATGCATGGAAGAGGATATGTGAAGAATTGGTGGAAAATTATGCAGATATCGAAGACGACCGAGAAAAAAATGACGTTGGTAAGTAGAAGTGGTTTCATTTTAGATGTATTTGTTTTGCCATGACACTGATCCACTGTCGCTTACAAAATAATCTGCAAACAAGTCTCTGATTCGGTTAGCTCCTCTTCCTCCTTGTTGGCGACCAAAGTCGTCAACATTTTGTAATTCATCGCTATTTCTATCCTCATGAACTCTGTGTCCGTCTCTTGTTCGAGCAAAATTATAAGCACGCAACAGGCTTTTACAATATCTATTCCTAATTCCTTCGACACATTAAGGGAAGCGAACGGTTTTTTGGGGCCCAAAACTGCAAATGAGATTATTGCTTGAAAATGCTCCTAAACCCTTCCTCTATCATGTAGAAACGTCATTTGTCCCGTGTTGGCAACCCAAACCCCTATAATTACCCCCAAATTGCCCCCTCCCCCGCAGTTGCGCTCTGAGAGACCAACTGCGGCTCTGCTTAGCTCTGGTTGGTTGGTCCAAAAGTTTTTTCTTTGTTTGTAGACAACAGTCTATTCATTAGAGAGGTTTAGTGGTCTCTTGACTTTCGTAGTGAGTGGTTTTGTGCTTGTCCGTCCAATGAAATGCCTAGAATATCAAATGCAGCTGTTCGCTCTGGCCGAAGATGCAATTTCAACTTTGAGGGGCAATTCCAGCTATAGTTTTTCACCTATGGAGGAAATCTTTTTTGCATCGTAAAGATCAAAGTGGGTACTATAAATAACATTTGTAGTTTTTTGATCATCTGATCAGAATTTTTTTTATTGCAAATCAAAAATGAAAATTGAGTTTCAAAAATTCTGAATTCTGTAAAAAAAATTCTGAAGCGATATCAAAAACTGTCTCGAACATATTTAGATATGTTCATTGTCAATCAAACAAAAAAAACGAATCGCCTCTATGTACAATATTGGCTGAGAAATTGAAATTTTAAGAAATTTTCCTCTGGGTGGGGGGAGGGGGTGGGGGAAGGGGGTGTGGGAAAATTTTTAAAACTTTATGCGCTATAAATGTTGATTCGAATGTTATAAACATGCTGTGAATTCCTCAGAGCTTATTTCACTACGGAAGTATTTCTTTTTAATTTTTGAATGTTTCATTGGGAAAACCGTTCGGGGCCCTCTGCAGTTTGCAGCAAGTATTAGTGACTTATTAGTGGTAGTGACTTATTAAAACTATGGAAGACTTATCTGAAATGTTTTAAGCTTATTAGTAGTGTATTAGTTTGTGTGTTTGTAAGCTCTGATGAAAAAAATTTGAAATCATACAATGGAAACAATGTGTACTCTGCACTATGGTGTTTGGTAACTTTGACTGTCATTTTCTCAAAATATGGTTCATAGACTTTGACGGGCAATTTCTCTTACAGTTTTGAACCTACTGAGAAGATATTTTTTGCATCGTGAAGAGCAAAGTGAGTACGATAAATGCTAGGGAGAGTTTTTTTGAGAAGTTGATTGAAATTTTTTTATCGTCCATAAAAAAATAACTATGTTTTTAACATTCAAATAGTTGTGAATTTTTCTTTTGTGTCTTTTTGTCTTTATGTACAAATTGGCTGAGAAATTGAAATTTAAAAAAATTTTCCATGGAGGGGAGGGGGGTATGGGTAAATTTCAAAATTTATAGGGCTAAAACTGTCTATTTGAATGTCATAAACATGCTGTGAATACCCGAAAGCTTATTTCCCTCCGGAAGTATTTTTATTATTTTTTCAAATAATTCATCGGAAAATTCGTTCGCTTCCCTTAAGTGGACGATGGAAAATCCTCCACTTGTTGGACAATATTCCAAACGTACATTCTATGTACCTCCTTGCACGCGATAAACGATAGTTAAAGATTCGTTTTTTATTTGGTAACATGCGGCCTGGATATGGTCTCAAGATTGTTTCAGATAACCCAAAAGCCTCATCAGCAACAAACACAAACGGCATTTCAGTGGTGCTATCATTTGGTAAAAATTTTGGTTTTGGTATGCTTAATTCACCACTTTGTAATGATTTGTAAAAAGATGATCTTTTAAATATGGTTGAGTCACAATCCTTTCCGTTCGACCCAACATCAATGTACGAAAAGCAGTAGTTGGAGTCGCATACAGCTAAAAGCACAATTGAAAAGAAATTCTTGTAATTGTAATACAAGGATCCAGAATTATTAGGGCTAATAAGTCTGACGTGTTTGCCGTCTATGGCCCCCAAACAGTTGGGAAAGTTTGCATTTTTTTCAAAGCCTTGTGATATGCTATTCCAATTCTCCTCCGTGTACAACGGAAAGCATTTGGCCTGCAATACTTGCCATATTTCACCACAGACCTCCCTTATTACTGCACTTATTGTTGATGTGCCTAGTCTATATGAATAATGCAGTTCTGTCATTGTGCAACCAGTGGCCAGGTATCTGAAGAAATATATATAATCAGAGTGGCAAAATGTCCTACAATGTTAGATATTAGTTTTTAATATTATTCTGTTTTTTTTTATTTCAGCTTAACAAATTTAGACGAAATGGAGGAACCTGCGTGATTCTTTCAGAAAGAATCATTTTGCAAATAAACATGCTCCGTCTGGATCAGGCGCAAAAAAAGGAATGTACTTGTATTCCCAGCAAATGCAATTTCTGTTAAAGACGTTTGAGGCCGCAGAAACTGCCTCAAATATTCCGGAACACAATAGTGATAAGGCTAAGGCCAGACTGAACACGTTGGCGCTTACGCGCGCGTACGCAGGCAGTAGCTGCAATATCAAATACATGTATTCCCTTGAGAGGGTCTACACTAAACGTGGACGTGCGCAAGCAGACCAAAGCGTGCAGGCGCTGCATCTCGCTGTCAATATTCAGGATTACTTGGGAGAAATATTTGACGCTGCACGGCGCGTTCAGTGTGTCTCGAGCAGCAGTGAGTGATGGATGTGAAGCTGCTACTCTCTTCTATTCAGGCAGTGCCTGCCATTGAACGGGCGCATCAGCGTGCAGTGTAGCCACCTCCATTCAAATGAAAGCGTGAGACAGCGTGAAGTGTACGCACGCGTGAGCGCCAACGTGTTCAGTCTGGCCTTAGCCTAAGCAAGATGATTCAGAGATTCAACCTTCTCCTAAACTCAAAAGAAAAGCGAATAAACAAAAATCGGTGAATATGCAGATAATCGACTACCTGAATAAGCCAGATGAAAGCGAATCAGATGAGATAGGAATATTTTTCAGGTCTTTGCTGTCATCTGTAAAAGATTTTACAGAAGACGAAAAATTGGAGCTAAAAGGAGGGGCAATCTCATTAATCTCTAACATAAGAAAAGCAAGAAATAACTATCCTCACAACAATGTCTCACGAACATCTGGAGCTGCGACATACTGCACGTATAATGTTGCTAATACTACTGCTGCACAAGTGCCTCTAATGCAAGGATCTTCACTTGGGCTGCTGCAGCAAATGGAAATTCCATCAGATGTACAGCCAATGCAAAGTTCATGTGAACCCGATAGTAACCCTCCTTCGGTATCATCTGTATCTTCTAGTTCATCCTTAATTGAAATTCTAAATCTTCATAAAGAATCTTAGGAATTTAAAATGGTCAATATGTATAAGGAGCCTCTTAGAGGTTATATTGTTTGTTACATGAATTTTGGTTATATGGATTAGAATTCTACGTAAAAGTAGCTTTTCAGTAAACAAAGTTGTGTTATTATTGGTAAGTTCGGAAGATGTGTGAATGAGGGAGTGTAGTCTTCTTGACTTCAGCCACCCTCCCGCTAGGGGGGACTCGGCTTAGGTAAGATAGATAGATAGATTATTATTGGTCTACATATTTTGTTTTTATAGATTGAAATTCTACGCAAAAGTATCTTTTCAGTAAATAAAGTTGTGTTATTATTATTACTATTGGTTTACATATTTTGTTTTTATGGATTGAAATACTACGTAAAAGTATCTTTTCAGTAGATAAAGTTTTGTTTTTGTTTATTTCTTACATATTTTTTATATGGATTGGAATACTAAGTAAAAGTTTTTAATACTAAAAAAAGTTTTGTGATTATTATTGCCATTATTACAACCTACTTACTTAGCAAGATCGAAATACTTCACCTGAGGGTTAAAGCCAGTTTTTCAATAGCAGGTACAGCGTCCCTCATCTGCGTGTTGTTGTGGGTTAATTTTCCTTCATTTACTTTCTGGATTATGCTTTCGTAGAATTTGTGAAAAAGATTCCTAATTTCCTAATTCTTTTATTTATTTCATTATAAAGAAATACATCTTTTTAATTACAAAACAATGAAAAAATTTCTTTTTCTTGACCCAACAATTTTTGAAGCTCATAGTACCACTGTTGGAAATCCCCTCAGCATCATCTCTCGAGATCTTCTCAGCATCACCTCTCAAGGCCTCTTCAGCATCACCTCTCGAGGCCTCCTCAGCATCACCTCTCGAGACCTCCTCAGCATCACCTCTCGAGACCTCTTCAGCATCATTATCTCGAGTTCATATTTAGTAAATATAAACTTTGAAAAAACTACTGTATCCCACGAAACTAGCGTAAGGAATATTCAGGTAAAGTACAGTGAATTGTTTCTACAAATTTAATTCAGGAATCGAAAACTGAAAACAAGTGAGTGACGTACAAACGTCAACATTAGATGTTATCAATTAGTACAGGTCCTACATTGATCGCAAAGACGTTAAGTTCCGCGTGGTGTATTTCCTTGCTCATGTTTGACAGACACATCATTTAAAATAGGAAATAATTCACTGTATTACGCGACCCATCTGCAAACAAAAGTAAAGGAATATCACTGTCAAGTTTTAACAAGGGTAATAACTTTCACGTGCTCTGAACACATTTGCTTCCCACTGCTAAGCAGCGTACAATCACTTTTGTTGAAGTGATTTCAGAGACTGGCTGTTGAACAAAAGAACAATGCGCTGAGTAAGCCTAGAGAGCTCGTGGTGTGTCTCCAGGGATGCCAAAAACCACCATAAAAAATTTCCAGAATCGCCTGAGAATGATTCTAATACGTCGAATTTCTCAAATCTCAACTCGATTTTGCTCAACTCAACTCTCAATCGAGTTGAGACTCTCAACTCAAATCTTAACTCAAAATCTCAACTCGATTTTGCTAGTAAATATTCTCACGACTATTTTCATAACTACAGGGAAAACTTTGCCAAAGTTTTGCGAAGTTTTTTGTAAATTACAACTCATTTGCATCAGAGCAGGCTAGTTCAAATATTCGAAGAAATGTAAATTTTCAAACGATGTGGTAAGAAAACGTTTTCGTTCACTTATAATATAAATGAAATCTAGCGTTAAACGGAATCGTCGTTTAGAATATTTGCGAATTCTAGACCATAACTGTAAATTCATTCCAACTACATTTTCTCCCTGTCATTCATAAGGTTTTTCTTCACTAGAGCTTGACTTTTCTCTCGCCTCAATGGAACTTCTTATGTTTCCAATTTCAAACTCTTAAACGATGTTTTACGCATACGCAATTGCCAGATGCCTTTACAGCATAAAGTTAGCAATCAAGCCTGCTATCAGAATTATTGAACGCACCAAATGCAAACATAATTCAGTTTGCCCATCGTACATACTAAAAGTATCATTTTAAAAAGTAATAATTATTTTTGAATGCCAGTTATTATTTTAAGCGTTTCTCGCGGGTACATTTACTAACTATTGCGTTTTTAAAACATTTCTATCCTGGAGAGCACCGAGTACGGCACACCACATGGCTCAAATAATGTGCGTGTTACTTGAGATGCCGAAAGCAAGAACGTTCACTGCCATGCAAACTCACGGGAAAAAAGTGCGCCGCGTCCCTACGAATGGCGTGCAGTAGGACTGGTCGTCTCGTTTATAACATTTGCTCAGGCGTGTGAGCGTGTCATTTCATTTCACGTCAGATGCCTACGACATTGGAAATTAAATTGGATAGTGAGACATGTCAGATAAATAGCTTCGAACTGCGATGGGAATAAATTTCTGGACCATTAATAATGCATAATATTATGTTTTCTTACTTAGAGCTCTAATGACTTGTACGTCATTAAGCGTAGAAACGTCTAATTTTGTCTTATATAAAAGATCATTTATGCGAACGATTCATGAAAAAAAATTAGTATCTTTACACCGCCTTATGAGATGCACTAGTTAAGAACTATCAGTCGTTCCATACGTTTTCTGCTAAGTCTGCCCTTTCTTTTGAGCATCGTACTGGTAAGGTTGGAATAGAGAAATATAACTAATTAACCATCATTGTTTAAGATAATAGCTTCGTCAAAATTCGTATTCTTGAACTGCCCCTTAGTTTCTCCTAGGAAAAATCTTATTCATGTAGATTAAAAAACTAATGATATTATTATGTAAAGACGTATTAGCAGGCAGGTTTTTCTCGCCAGTATTTAGCCTCACATAAAGGAATTACTATCAAAGAACTGGTCGCTAATCAATTACCAGTTTTTGTGTTTGCCGAATACTCAAGATGCGTCCAGTTCCTGCGAGCTTACGCAGATAAAATCTTAATTAAGCCTCTGCTGACTTAAACAGCTTAAGCAAATAAGATCAGATAAAGCACTAGAACAATAAAATATACTTAGAAACGATACGATAACTAGTAACCCATATTCAAGTCTCGCTCATGGTACAAAATCAATAAAAGGAAAAGTTTACTGGTCAGCTTGTTATATACAAACGACCAATAATTTTAATTATTGTTACTAAAATATCAATGATTGTTATTAAGTTACTAAAGTTAGTGAGCATATAGGTGAGATATTAAATAAATGATGTAGTCGGTAAGCAACGTGATCAGGTAATCGATGTAAGACAAAGGAAGTACTGAGAACAGTCGGGCAATGAATCCGAGCTTATGCAAATAAAATCTTAATTAAGGGGAACGTCTACCCAGAATAAAAAAATGGCTATCACGTTTGTTGTATGGGAACTAGATCTATGAAATTTGGCATACGTATGCATTTTTGATAGGGTCACAGGTGCGTACCCAAACGTTTTCCAATTGTCGAACTAATTACTGAGATATAGGGGAAAATTGGGTGAAGAAATAGTTTATTTTTAAAAGCTATCTCCTCCGAAAGTTATTATTGTAAAGCAATGATTCAGGTTTTTTTGAATGCATGCGCAAAGAGTTTTTACATAGCTGGACGGAGAATTTATTTAAAGTTCGTGAAAGTTTAGTTTTTATTTAATTATACAAATTTATTTGAAAAGTCATCGTTTTTTTCCATAGATTTTTCGAGGTAACTAAAAAAGTACTATGCATTACATATTGATTCTCCGGCCAGCTTTGCAGGCCTTTTTTGTGCATTCAATGAAATCTCAATCATTGCTCTACAATCATAACAATCGGAGGAGATAGCGTTTGAACTTTTTATCTTCAACTGTTCAGGAAGCGCATTTTTCTATCATTTTTCATTTTTTTCATTAGCACGCTTACCTCGGAAAATTAACGCGGTTGACGCTCTGAAAGCTATCTAAGCTTATGAAAATCTTTTCTAATAGGTTTATCATGGTTCCTTGAAGGAATCGGTACCACAAGTGGTATCATAGAGACGGATCACCGCTCCAGGAGTGCACGCTACGCCGTTCTCCTCGACGCACTCCTCCCCTTCCCCCCTTCGTGTCCCCCTCTCACGAAGCAAAGAACGTTGTGTGGCTTTGATAGATTGTGAACTAAGGAGTTCTGTGTCAAATAGACCAACAAAACAAAATACAGATATTTCTGGTTCGTGTCTAATGCGGGGACTGTCAGGCGCTAGCAGCTGCATTCGAATCCACTCCCATCCCCCCTTTTTTCCCCCTCTCACGCAGCACAAAACGTTCTGACCCTTCTCTAGCTTGTAAACTGAGGACCTGAGGACTTCTGTGCTGAATAGAGCAATGAAAACAACAACAAAATTTTCAGGGGCGTGGCACTTGCCCTTGCTGGTCGGCGCTGGCTGCTGATTGGACCCCTCCTTCCTTCCCAACTCCATTTCCCCCACTTACGATGCTCAGATCGTTCTGCAAATTTGACAGCTTGTGAAGTAAGCATATCTCTGATGAATAAAATCTGATGATCAATCGAAATTCAAAAATTAAAGTATTTCTTAACGCATATGACGCCATAATGTTTCTTACAAAAAAGGACTCGACTATTCTCAACAAGAGTTCTTCACTGCTTTCGCTTGAAAACATGTTCTCCTTGTCAAGCAGAGCGCGAAATAGCATCAAACTTATCATATGGAAGAGATGACAGCAATGAACTTCGGGGTTATTTTCTCTCCAACGTGTTTCTCAAACGCTTGATTTCTAAACGCTTACACACCCGCGTAAGTTAGCCCCTGAGTTTACAGTGCTGTAAAACTTCACGTCATCAACATTCTATTTGATCTGCACATTATTCGAACGACGCGCTGCAAGTGCAGGACTCTGTGCTCTTTCCGACAGAAATATTTTAGGAACACTGACGAGATAGCAAGTTAGTGTAGCTCAGAGAATTGTTGAAACGTTAAAATAATAACTCGCACTCAGACTTACATCGTTAGTCTATGAAATCCCATCATTAGAAAGTGTGATGAGCCAACTGAATTAGTTTTACATTCAGTTCGTTTAATGATTATGATAGTTAGGTACAATTCTTTTTGTAGGCTCTTATATTTTCATCAGTTCAGGCTGTTAATGCATCTGGCAATAGCTCAGGTGTGAAATATTGTTCAAGAGCTTAGAAGTTTAAACCTTTTGGTAAGAGAAAGATCAAATTCTGGTTAGGAAGAACTTAACGAATGACAACGAAATAATGTAGTTAGTATGAAATTATGTTATGGTGTAGGTACTTCATGGGTATATTTTAGGATGGGGAATGTCAAATGAGAATGCAGTTAAAAAATATTAGAAGTGACTGAAAACATTTTCCAAACAAAACGTTTGAAAATGTATATTTCCAATAATTTTTGAACCAACGTGCACTGGTGTAAACGAGTAAAAACTTACGAAGAACCTCGGAATACTTTTGTAAAGTTTTTACCGTAATTTGGGAAATTGTTATGAGAATCCCCACAACCAAACTCGTGTACAGATTTAGGAAATTCGACATGAGAATCACACTCAGGAACTTCTGAAACCTAACTATGGTGGCTTTTGGCAACACTGAAGACACACCTCGAGCTCTCTAGGCCTACATAGCTCATTATTCAACCGCCAGTTAGTGAAATCACTTCAACGAAGGTGGATGTGCTTTACAAAGCAGCGGTAAGGAAGTGCATTTTTGTGTTCAGAGCAGGTGAGATTATAACGTGTTAAAACCTTAGCTGTGTTTTTTCTTTGCTTCTGCTTGAAGATAGCTCGCGTAATCCAGAAAATGATTTCTTAATGCAATGGCTTTCACACAAATGCTGGAGCGACACAACGTAGAACTAAACGCATTGGCGTTTGATCTAGGACCTGTCGTAACTGATGACATCTGAGGTTGATGTTTGTGCGCCCCTCTGGTTTTCAGTGTTCGATGCCTCAATTAGCAAGCGAAAAAATTATTCACTGTGATACCTGAATATTTCTACTAATAGTTGTGGGATCGAGTAGTTTCTTAAAATTTTAATTTAGTATATTGAAAATGAATAATTTTGACTATGACCATTTCGTGGTTGAGGTCTGGTTACCTGAAATTGAAGAAGCCTAATTATTGTTTCAGGCAGTTACTTGATACTGCTTTAAACATAACATTAATCACCTACAAATTTACAAGCTCAACAAGGAATTAGCATAAATAAGCCTCAGAAAACGAAAATTTTCCGTATATGACCTGCACTAAATAATTTTTAAAATATGATTGAAACATTTTGGAATATACCAGTAGTGAAAAGAATATAAATAGCCTATGATGAGTGTCTGATAAACATGAATACCAGCTAGAAAGGGGTTCGAAAGCTTTAAAAATTCTTGGCCCCTATTCAAGTAGAGTATGAGTTCGAAAAACTTCAAAATATATTGAATAGAGGTTTACCATTTTCAAAAGACATTGGGCCCATGAGATGTAATTGTAAATGTCTAGAAGCTAATTGGACTGTGATTGCTAAGTCAGAAAGAAAATAAAAAATGTTATAACAAGAACTAACAAGCATTCGACGGGCATTTGAAGGTGTGTAGAAATATGGTGCAGGCGATGCTAATTTGAGAAGTATTTGAAAATGTTAAAATTAGTTTAGAAAAGAATGCATATTATGAAGAAATTTTAGATTTTTGTAGAAGTGTTTGAAGCGTTAGAATATACTTCAGACTGCACAATTGTCAGAAATATTTTGTAATATGAATGTACAATTGAGAAACACTCTCAATAAATGTTTTCAATGCAGTGTGAACGTAGTGAATCAAACTCTGAACGTTCTTCGCAGAGTGAAATCCTTCCCAACTTCCCTGCTTCGAAGTTCTCCCGTCGTTCAGCTGAGTGCATGAAAAATGGCTTCGGATTTTCCTGATGATGTGAGTATTTGTCAGAGTACTGATATTATTATGTTATTATCCGAAGTACTTGATATAATTTGTCAGAAGAAATCAAAAATGTTTTTTCGCAGTAATACGTAATAGTTGGATTCAGTATCGTGCTCTGGTGTTGGAATCACGAATGCAGTGGGAAACTTGCATGATGAACGACTCGCAATGAAACCAAAGTAGCGTACGACGTATATGATGGATATGAACCATTAGATAATTTCATGTGGTATTGGTTGTCTAATACAACAGCACATTCATCACGACTGTTGACCGTTTATGTTGATGTCGGCAAACCTTAGACGATATCCGAAAACGCGTTTTCTTTTATACTACTAAATTAGGAATTAAAAAAGACTACAACTACGACAAGTAAATCAGACACGGAACTGATAAGTTAATTACACAAAATACGTACTAGATTAGCAATGATTTAAACTTTTTTTAAATTTTACAGAGCAAAGAGTAAAATTTTTTATCACCAGGCGACTAATTACTATTGCACAACGGCAACATAAATGCTAATGGCCACAGAGGCAGAGGCAAAACGTATGTTCGATTGGATGTTCCAAACTTCAAAGCTGGAGTTTTGATGAAGAATTTGAGAACTAAGAAATTAGTATTTTTGTTGAGGGCTGGTTTAATTAAGTTTGTGATTATGTAATGCTTCTACCATTTGAATACGCTTAAGTTTACCGACATGATATACAATATTTGAGTAGTGGAATGTTGAAGACCCAGACCAGGATTTCGAAAAAAAAAACAGTGCCAGTGTTGAATTTTCAAAATTAAATTTCAATTATAATTTCTATATCATGCAATTAAATGAAAAAAATTTTTTTCTAGTACCTTGACACATATTTAATTTGGAGATTTATGTTTGTTATTTTCAAGTCTCTGCTTTGAAAAGAGTAAAGCTTTAAAAACAGAAAATCCGAAGAGTTCTAAACGAAATTTTTACTTTGGGCATCTGATGAAATTTCCTTGAACTTGAACTTGAACTTGAAATTGAGGGCCGACAGTGTCGGGGCCTTTGTAACGGCCTGCAATT
>JACJUY010001475.1:105363-124581 GCA_014220935.1 Platorchestia sp. MABIK | reverse complement strand
TCATCTCTGGCATCGTTCTGCTCATCTCTGGCATCGTTCTGCTCATCTCTGGCATCGTTCTGCTCATCTCTGGCATCTTTCTGCTCATCTTTGGCATTGTTCTGCTCATCTCTGGCATTGTTCTGCTCATCTCTGGCATTGTTTTCTTTCCTCACTTTGAGTTGTTGCTGCCTTGATTTTATTATGCGATAAAATTATCGACTAGTGTAACTGCACTCTATAAAACAGTTTTCAAATGGAGTGTTCTAAGTTGCGCCCTTTTTTCCGGTCTTTCATTTTTGTGTTGCGGTAACTGTCGGGTGAAGTGCAATCAATATAAATGGATTGTAATTAAAAAATGAAATTTTGGAATCGAAAGTGTTAAGCTATCCAGAGAACAGGCTATGACTGCGTACAGATAGAACAACCCAGGAACCATGTTGCGTTATTGCACAGTATGTTATTTAGGTCGTGAGTTGTTGGAGTTTTGTCTGGGCGAATAGCAAGATTGTTTAGGTATAGAACAGTTTTTTGGACTTTTAGTTTTTTAAACGGATTTCAATAAGAATTGAACACGTTTCTGTAGCGAGTTAATGGAGTTTTTGGAATTTATTCGATATAAAGCGAGTGCTGGAGTAGTTTTATAAATAGAAGGTCCTAAAAGTATTATGGAAGTTTTTGAAATGTTGATATGTAGAGCAAGATTGCTAAGAGATGAGAAAAATGGTTGCAAGGTTCGTTTCGAGAATGAAGTTAATTTGATAACTTAAGTAAGTTATGCGTTCAAGAAAGATATGGATTTAGTGTGTGATTTTGTGAAGTTTACGTTCCAGGTGGGCCAGTTTGACGATCCTGTGGCGATGAAGGCACTCGTGCAGGAGAAGTTCAAGAAGAAGACCATGGAGCAGTGGAGCGAGGTACCTGCATTCAGGGTTATCAGATTCGCTTCTTCTGCTGTGCAAATAACTCAAATTTAGACTCTTTCAAGGACAATCATATACAAAAAGCACTCTAGTTTAGGCTCTTTCAAAGATAATCATATACAAAAAGCACTCAAGTTTAGCCTCTTTCAAGGACAATCATATACAAAAAGCACTCTAGTTTAGGCTCTTTCAAAGATAATCATATACAAAAAGCACTCAAGTTTAGGCTCTTTTAAAGATAATCATATACAAAAAGCATTCAAGTTTGGGTTCTTTCAGGTATAATTTAACGCAAAAACACTCAAGTTAGGGTTCTTTCAAGTACAACTGAATACAAAAAATACTAAATATTTGGTCACTCTCCAGGGCTGCCAAATTAGTGCTGGACCTGGTTAAATTTTATGTGAAGAAATCAAAACTGTGTGGATTATGGCGGGAAATAAAGCCACCTTAATATTGCACCTGTGCGCTAACCAACTCTATGCCAGCGATTCTCTGTCCTAACATACGGCTGGTACAATCAGCATACTGCGATGCACACTCTTCACTACTGCATTCATAAATGACACAACTGCATCAGATGGAAGGGGTTTCATGTAGGTAAAAAATGATTAAATATTAAAGTTGTTTGCTTGTTCAATTATTCGGAAGTTATATTGAAAATATTTAGACGCTAGGAATTTTAATTCCTCGAAGGTTATTGGACTGAGCACCGAAATATAGAAGACAGATACATAATTTATCAGTGGCGGTGAAAACACTTGCGTAGACGATGCGTTTTCACTTATTTTGAGTAACCTTTTACTTGTAGATGTGAACTTTGTGTAGATATTTCCTTGTTCCTCATTTCCTGGTTGCTTATGACACCAGTTTTACCCCTCCAATAAGAAGAATTTAAATTTCAATTTCAAATACATTTGCTGAAATTTTTTTGGGAGCGTTCAAGTGAAGAGTTTCACTTGGCGCAGACATCTAATTTTACCTGCAGTTGTGAACTTTGTGCAGATATTTCCTTGTCGCTTATTCACTGGTTGCTTATGACACCACAGTTTTCCCCTCCATTGCAAACTTCTCAACGTCAAATGCATTTGCTCACTGGTTGCTTATGACATCACAGTTTTCCCCTCCGTTAAGGACCTCTCAACATGAAATGCGTCTGCTCGACCCATTCACTTGTTTATGACACCACAGTTTCCCCCTCCCCTCCCCTTCCGTTGAGAAAAGAACCTCCCAACATCAAATGCATTTGCTTTAGATTTTTGTAAGCATTCGAGTGAAGAGTTTGACTTGGCGCAGATATTTGATGGGAGTGACGCGTGCGTGTCGCCAGTGCTCACACTCACCGAGGTCGCCCACGACCCCCACAACAAAGCGAGGGGGGCCTTCGAGCCAAACGCCCCTCCTCACGGTGCTGGGAGTGACGGCACCCTCAAGTACACACCCACTCCTGCACCCAGGTATGAGCCACGAAATCCTTCTTTTTGTTCGTAATTCTTTGTGTAGTTGGTGGAGTGATGGCGTCGTCTTCTTTTGCTGCCAGGCAGTGGAATGTAGAGACCTGCACTTTCGTTTTTGTAATCACCATATCTCTGACTTGCATGGCTAACCATGACTCACTAGAAACAACACGGTGTGACAGGCTGAGCGCCTCACCAGCGGACGGAAGACGCAAGGGCACCGCGTACCCCGCGCCCGGGCAGCACAGCTTGCAGGTCCTAGAGGAGCTGGGCTTTACGGCACCCCAGCAGGAGGAACTTCTCGCCTCGGGAGCCGTGGTGCAGGCGGACGAGGTGGAGCCGCCTCTCAGCAAACTCTGATCCCGTGAGAGGAAGCCTGGGGTGGAGGGAGCGTAAGTCGCTGAAAGTCTTGCATTTTGGGGAGCAACTGAATGAAAGAGGCCATAGGGTTTGATGTCGTGTGAATGGGAAATGATCTTGCCTTTTGAAGAGCAACTAAAAAGAAGAGGCCATGATATCGGATACCGTATGAATGAAAAACGATCTTGCATTTGGGAGGTTTTGAGGGCGTTTGTCCAAAAGAATTTCTTCTTTCAGGAAAAATTGGAAGTGTCAGGCCATAGTGTTTGATATCTTATGAATGGGAAATGATCTTGCATTTTGGAAATTAAAAAAAAGGGTCATGGTATTTGGAATCGTATGAATGAGAAATGATCGTGCATTTTAGAAGTTTAAAGGAAAAGGCAATGGTGTTTGATAATAATGACGAATTTGTTTACTGTTATATTATGCTCAAAAGTTGTTTCCCAAAATGTTTTAAGTAGTCCTTCAGGATCCCGATGTTTTAAAATTTACAGGTTATCGTATGAATAGGAAATGATCTTGCATTTTGAAAATTTGAAAGCTTCAGGTCAGAAGTATTACTACTTTCAGAAGAACTCGAAGAGTGAGGCCATGGTATTTCATATCATATTAATTAAGAATGACTTTGCATTTTGAAAACTTTGAAGGCTTTTGATCACAAGTTTTGCCACTAGGAGAGGGTCGTAAAGGGACATGGTTCTTTAAAAGTCGTATTGAATAAATAATTACCTTCCATTTCCGAGATTTAAAAAATAAAATAAAATTATTAGTGCGTTACAATTTCCCTCTATTTTACATTTCAGTGCTTTTTTTCGCTTTTTTAATGCTCATGTGCATGGAAAAACAGTGACACTTTGCCATCATTTTGAGTATTTGGGCATTTGTGAACAGAGAACGAGATTAAGGAACACGAATTTCTTGGTTTGTCTGGAAAAAATCGGGTACGTGAGGGACTAACCTCGTCTGGAAGTGGTACGCGTAAGTTTTACTCAACACTTTGATCGCAATCGGTAAAACTGAAGTTCAATATTCAACTCAAATATAGAGTCAGTTGTCAAATGCAATGTTTAGACTGGCAATCATGAACTGGATCATGTCTTCATTTAGCTTTTATTAAGTATTCACAAAAATTGAGTTTGTGGCAACTGGTCGGGCAGCAGTACTATGAAAATCTTTTCCGTGGCCACCGATGGCGCACATTGCGGTCAAAGTGGTAATTAGATCTTTGTGTGGGTGTATTTTCTGCCCATTCTAACCATGTCAATTTCGTTGGTGCTCAAGGGCATTCTCAAGGTAACATATCACGATACGTGAAACAGGATTTTATCTACTTATTAAACTATGCTCGGCAATGGGATTGATCTTAGAAAGATATTTCAACGTTAAGGCTTGTGTAGCAATGCATGTTGACGCCAAGCGAAATTCCTCTGCTTCTTGAATGCATTCCTCTACGTCACAAATTCTTTAATTCTTAACCTCCAGCCTTTTTGTCGTCCCATCACCATTATCACAACCAATGTCATCAACTGGCACTGGTGTCAGGTTGTCACCAACATCAAAACAATGAAGGCTGTAAAGTTATGCGGAGAAGCAGGGGAATGCATTTAGCAAGCAATGGAATATATTAAGGCTGTTTTTGGAAGAGGACCGTATAGCTCTCGGGGATGTTAGAGTAAAATTTGCATCCTTGTCATCTACTTCGTTGCAGCATCAAGTTTATCTGCGGCAAAGATCAGAGTGTCTCTTCAGGTTTCGTCAGGGTATAATTACTGTACGACGCTGACTTGTCTCTGATATCACTTGGCAGAATTTAGGTGTTATTGTTTGGTTATGTGTGCAAATTTTCGTGGAGTTTTCAAGTCTCGTGTGCACATTCTGGAAAAAATCTGTGGTTCACTCATATGACGTGCTTTTTAATGTTGTGTCTTGCTAATAGAAGTCCTTCATTATCGTGTCTTGCTGATGGTGTTCAGGTATTTATAGTTTATGGGTAAATAATTCAGCGTCAACGCAAAGCAAATATTCAGAACTTTTCCAAATAATCTTCGAACTAGGACTGGAGTTTCAAAATATATTGCGTCATCTTATCGTGCAGTTGAGATTATGCTTTAAGTCGACTAGGCTACACAGAACACAGCGCTGTGAAGTTGACTTTGAGCTAATGCTAAAGTTGAGAGCAACATACCCTTTATTTCTTTATGAAATGGCCCCTCACATCTCAAAAATGATGTAACTTGCATTGGTTGAGCTTTTGTTCACCAGGTGTCAATTCATATACAAACTCTTTAGTACTTGTCTACTGTATCGAAAAGAACTCCCGTTACTTATAGATTCAATAAGCTTTCAAGTTGGTTGAGTTGTGACGAAATAACTGTAATAACAGTAACAGTGTCGTGTGTCATTGAGTGCCTGTATTCTGTTATTCTATTTGTGTCCGAGCAATGAAGTTGAACATTGATTCCCTGTCTGTGTGTCTACGTCTGGAATATAGTCGAGTGCGAGTAAATGTCGCAAAATTTTGTCGCTCGTGACCAGTGTTGTGAGGTATTTTTAATATTCTGTGGTGATATTCACTCCAGTTCAGGTGTGGGAGTCCATATTTTTGTGAAATGTCAGAGTAGCTCAAGGAGTAAGAATTTTATATTTTAAAGTTTATGTGGAAAAAGCGCAGTGCTTTTGAAGCTTTATGATGTTCCAAAAGCATGCCTTGCACAGTGTTCATCTTTGAGTCTTCAATGTCTAATTTTGAGGGTTGTGTTCATATAAACCTAATGCTCGGGCAGATCTGTAGGGTAGCATTTACTTGTGTTCTACGTACAAGTTGGCATGCAACATTTGCTTGCCAACGTTTGTGGGTCCCAAGAAGTCATTGTATTCAAACGACAATATAGGGAAAGGTGTAGTTCGATTCGTGGGGAAGAGTTTTGCCACAATGTCAAACAATTTTCACACTGCCTGATTGTTAATCAGTTTTGTTTCTTTTTCTGTCTCCATTGTTGGTGTTCATATAGTATAAAATTTGCCATGCATTCAGTAGAAGTCGCAGCCTCTCTCTAAGTTTTACGGTAATATTAAAGGGCTTTTTCAAGCCTCGTCGAAATCCCGATGAATATTTGAACCTGATCAAAGATCTGAGAAAAGTTTCGAATTTTCATTGACCAAATTCTGAGAAAATTAGGCTCTTCAGGCTGTCTGGATCGCATCCTACGAATTTGATTTTTAGTGAAACTTGGTTCTCTCAACACAATTTCATTTCTTAGTTTTGTTGGTAGCAGAAGCGTGGTTTTACGAATTTGTTTACCGTTATATTATGCTCGAAAGTTGTTGGCTAGAATGTTTTCTCTAGGATCCCGATGTTTCAAGTACTTCAATGCGATGGTGTTGTGTTTACTCAATCCTACTGAGTTGTTATGGAAGTAATTCGAAGCTATTTAAGTGTAACACTGGTTGTTATTGATGCATTTTTAATACATTGTCCAATGTTCTTGTTTTCATTCAATCTTTTTTTGTCCTATTTGAAAATTCATGTGCGAGATAGATTTTTAAGCGATAGCGTGAAAGTGCTTTCAAAAATTGAGCTTTCTTTTAAGAATTTTCATAATCTTTAATTTTCAAGGTGTGGGATTTTACAGTGAAGTTCCTCGTCAATTTACCGCAGAATTTATGAACACATCCCAAAGTGAGCGTACAACTCGGAGAAACTCGGTGATGTTCTAGTTTGAGTGGCACCACAAGGGTGCAAAATTTGGGGATCTCGAGATACAGATTTCTGTTTCACAGAAGTTGAAATAAGATTGATTTCTAAATAAAACCCTCGTAAGATGAGCTTGTTGCAAGGTGCGCCGGTATCCTCCGCGCGAGACACATGAAAGTTAAGAATGAAAGTCAAGGTCGACTTGGCTGTAAATCTAAACCCACTACAGACTCGTACAAGTGTTGCTGCTTCTGCTATGCCTCTGTGACTCTGCTGGTTCTAGGCGAGGGTAAAGAAAGCTGCTGGCTCCAAGCCTGCAACTTTATTGGAATGCGAGGATTGTAGAATGTCGAACTGTTGCTGTTAACGGTAAGATAGTGCGAGATTAAATGCGCCTCCGCTTGCGCGATGAACGCTTCTTGTGTGCTGCAACTGCAAGCTGTGTAAGGGGGCAGCATACCTTGTTCCCTACCGTATGGTGGTTTGGGTTCTTTCAGGTATAATTTAACACAAAAAACACTCATCTTTGGGTTCTTTCAGGTATAATTTAACACAAAAAACACTCATCTTTGGGTTCTTTCAGGTATAATTTAACACAAAAAACACTCAAGTTTGGGTTCTTTCAAGTATAACTGAATACAAAAAATGCTTAATTTTTGGTCACTCCTAAGGGCTAGTGATAAATTGTCCCATAAATTCGTAACGTACAATCGCCTTCAGTGCATCTTCCTAGGGGTCTTTTACCCATCACTCGTATTTCACGCTACGCATTGCAATACCAAATGCATTAAAATGGCTTGTTCCGTACGAGATATTCACTCGGGAGCAAGTACCTTCAGAAGTTGTTTTAAGTTATTGGAATAGGAAAAATAGCAAAACAGACCTTCACTTAAGTTTAAATTTTCCATGTATTTTTCCATGTGAGGGAAAAAACAAAATTTATCTCGTTTTGAGGAACATTTGACATTAAGATTTTTCATGATATTTCATTTAAGGATACCCGGATAACTGATATTTAAGAGAATACCGATTGTGTATTATTTAAATGAGTTTTTTTTTAAAGATTGACTAAAGGGCAGAGATCAGGAAGGTAAAAAATGAACACAAAAATATTGGACATGAAATTCAAACCTCTGTACATGAGTATGCTTAGTTGTGTGGTGAGATTTTAGAAGCTGGGAAGCTTCTCATTCGCCACACTAAGTTGGCGCTAGAGCTCTAATGGTACACACTGGATAGGAAAGCCTACAGGCTCAGACCGATAACAACGCAAGCAAAAATCTGCGTAAGAAATCTGAGATTGCATTTTTGAAAATAGATGATTTTCATTTATTCGTTAATTGTTATAAGTGCATTAAAACTGAAATGAATTGTTTTGTTATTCGATATTTGTCATGTAGCATGCTTGATACAAAAATCAACGCTAATAAATATTCAGCACAATACAGAGGAAAATTTATAATATGCTTATGAATTGTGGTTGCAAAGTGAGTGAAGGTGGTCATATTTCTTCAGAAATTAGTTCTAGTTCTATGGGAAAAATCACAGAAGCTTCTCTGAAACTCAGATTAGTGTCAATTTGGCAATGATTTATTATTTTTGGTGTTTTTTAAATTTTTTCACAACCCTAGGCTATTCATCTTTATTGTTTTAACAAAATAAGTGAAACTAAATAAAGTTCAACTTTACGGAACGAGACATTTGTGCCGGTTTTTTTAGAAAAGACTCACAACATTTGTATTTTACGAAGAACAAGTTTCGATTGCACAGCAGTAATATTGGTAGACAAATGTTTCTCGCCTCTGGGTTCTTGATGTTTTTATCAAATTTTTCCTTGTTTAGATTACGGCATCTTCCCTAATTTATGATATACGATTTAAAGGCTTTAATATATTACATTGCATAAATAAAATTGAACAAATGCGGATTATGTAACTTAATTTTAACAGTATATACGAGCACCATACCAAAGCGTCCCCGAGTTTGGCAGGAACGGTTACGAGTGAACTATTTAGTATTGAAATAGTGCAAAATGTAATCTTATCGCTTGAAGCAACTATATAATTCCTCAGGAATAACTATCGTTTCGGTGCTAGGTGAATTTTAGCTTATTTACTTGGAGGTTTTTGAGGCAAAAAGTAAAGTTAATACTGGGAGTGATTTCCGTAGAGTTTTTATTAGTAATAAATCAAAAGCTCTACGGAAATGACTCCCAGGATTAAAGTTACTTTTGCCCTGCGGGAACTTCGAGTGGAAACATTATCGAAATCTAGTTTGTTTTAGGGGTTGAGTCGTTTATGTAATCCATAGAATGGCACCTCAAATTATTTTTTATCTAAAATTGCCTTCAATGAACTTTTTTCACCGCACTCGGCGACGCTTAAGTAAGGTACTCGTTTACACTAATTCTTTACGATGGTAAATTTTTTTAGATAAATGATCTGTATTTCCTTAGTATTCGATTTAATGGGTCTCATATTACTATGGTTATAGTGGTACATGAAAGTTTACAGAAAGAACGATACAATAATATGAGCTAAAAATACAGAACAATTAATTAATCAATTATTCGTTGCTCACAATTCAGATCGGACAATATTTTTTCAATTCACGAACAGTGAAATCCATCCTGTTGTAAAAAGAAGTGAAAATATATTGTTGGAAAAACATTTCTTAACGAATTGAAGGAAAGAGTCCAAATACAATACAGGACTGTTTTGCGAGTTAGAGATACAATTCTTTCGTTAAACTGTTTCTGGGAGAAAATTTAAAATGCGTGATTTTCCAAGCGGTTACTCTTTATTTACTTGCGTATGACATCAGAATAAATTATAATCATCGTAATTTAATTGTAATCGAAACGAACCGAAATTTGCAATCATGAAGTAGTGTTTAAGTATCAAAATTGCAGTGTGGGAGTAGAGACTGAAAAATTTAAAAAGCAAGCAAGCGAGGAAAAAAAAGCCAGCAAACAGGCAAACAAGAAAACAAGCAAACAAGCATGCAAGCCAGTATACACGAAAGCAAGCTTGGGAGGATGTCAACTTGCAAGCAAAAAACTGCACAGCATTATCCAGTGGGATCCTTTATTTGTAGAGGATAGTCATACATGATGGATTAAGAGTAGGAGAACAAAAACGTTGATACAGCAGCGAACGATTGCGAAGATTGCCAGTGACTGAGATTGAGTCGACTCCTTGTTCAAGCCACGCAGCCAACAATCAGCCTGCAATCGTAATCAGGCTCCAGACAGACTTCGATCGCCACATGCAGACGCTCAAAGGCTGAGGCTCCATTTGGCCTCCGAGGTTGGGGAGGTGCTGGGGGGGTGTAGAACCAGGGCTCTGTGTCTGACAGTGGGGATTTCAATTTTAGAGAGAGACTTCAGAATTAGAAACCACAATTAGTAGGTCCTTATTTGTAACTTCTTATTAACATCTTAATACGTTCTTAGTGTGTCCTCATTAGTATTTCCAACATCCTTAGTGTGTCCTAATGTCCAGTAATTAGTGTGTCCTTATGTCCAGCAACTAGTGTGTCTTTATGTCCAGCAATTAGTGTGTCTTTATGCCCAGCAATTAGTGTGTCCTTATGTCCAGCAATTAGTGTCTTTATGTCCAGCAACTAGTGTGTCTTTATGTCCAGCAATTAATGTGTCCTTATGTCCAGCAATTAGTGTATCCTTAATATTCACTTTTTCAAAGTTTACCTCCTTATTAAAACGAACGCAAATATATCCTTTGTTCGTTGGATAAATTTTCCTATCAGTTCCATATTTTACATCACAGTTCTTTGAGAACGAAGTAATTTGTGTTTGTTTGTATGTGTGTATTTGCGTGTCAAAAACCCAAGCTTTGTGTGAGAAAGTGAAATAGTAGCGTTAGCACTGAGAACACAGTGTGTGTATGTGTGTGAGAGTGTGTGTGTGTGATTTTAAGGAATTTTTTTAAGACCGGTTGTTGGCCACAAACACCAATCTAAAAACTCAAGTTACAGACGCACTTTCAAACTTATCTAACACATCCATCACACTTCGCACTCAAACAGACCAAAACGACAAGAAAAACAACTGCGAAGCCTTACAAATACTTAATAGTTGTTGAATTTCTTTCCGTGAGGCCGTATAGGCTGACTTGTGCGATGTTCGATAAAAACATATTCTGGTCTGTCCCTGATGTCTGGAAACTTGTTGTGGCTCTGAGTCGCTCGGTCGCCTCACGCATCGCTGCAGCCGCCACCGCTGTGTTGCGCTGACGTGCGAGGAGGGGTTCAGTCTGGGGTTTAGTAAGGGGTTTAAGTCAGGGGTTCAGTGAGGGGTATAGTTAGGGATTTGGTCAGGGGTCTAGTCGGGGGCTTAGTCGGGAGTTTTTTCGAGGGTTCAGTCAGGGGCTTAGTCGTACGTTCTGTCAGGTGTATAGTTGGGGGTTCAGGCAGGAGCTTAGTCAAAGGTTCAGTCCGGGGTTTATTTAGGAGCTTAGACAGTGATATAATTGAAGGTTTAATCAAGGATTGATTCAGAGGTTTAGTGATATGGAGGTTCATTCTTCTGGGGGTTTAGTAAGGGGTTCAGCCAGGGGTTCAGTCATATGGAGTTTAAATCATGTGGAAGTTCAGTCATATGGTGATTTAGTCAGGGGTTCTATCATCTTAAGGTTCAATCAGAGATTTAATCCCATGCAGGTTTAGTCATATGGTGGTTTAGTCATGGGTTCAGTCAGAGGTCCAGCCAGAGGCTTAGTCATTTTAGTCTCATGGGTTTAATCATTTGATAGTTCAAACAGAGGTTCAGTCAACTTTTAACGAGCAATATTTTGACACGTCTGTCACAGGTTCAGTTAACCTTGATGGTTCGGTCAAAGTTTCTGTAGATCCAGCAAATTCAGATGTTTCAACTCTTGGAAATAAATTATTGCTGATATCTTGGCTTTAACGTTACACCTCCCACTCAATGTAAAATTTTGAGATTTTTCATTCGACTGGAATGATATAGAGGATAACATTAATGTTTTAAAGTTTAGTAAGAAAATTTTCTGTTTCTCATCAATCCATAAGTACTAAGTGCGTGTAGTTACAACATTGCGTTGAATACTAAACCGGATTTGTACCAAGCGATAAACTATCAAGGGAAACATTTTCTAGGTTATATTTTTTTACTACCTTTAGTAATTCTGAACCCGTTTCAAAATATCTATTAACCCAAGCCCTAGCCATTTTTAACATGATAAATCTTTCACTCCATACATAGAGAGATAAAAACCTAAAACTATACAATGATTTTATTTTTAAGAAACACAATCGATATTTTCAAACCAATCTTGAAACTAATTAGTAAAAACGTCAGCACTCCATTTACAATTGCAAAGATCATTGATTTAAAAAATGTTCACTACCGTAATAATATATTTTTTTTTAATTTTTCAACCTGACTGCCGTGTACTTAACGAAACGAATCAGAGAATAAAATCATTACGGAACAGCAGACAATTTATTTTCCAGCTTACTGGAATTTGCGGAGCGATTTCCTGAGTCAGTCAGTGTGCATTGAGTTGCCGTGTCGTGAGGGTGCGCTGGTGCGTGCACGACGTTTCCGTAGTCGGTAGGCAATATAGACTAACAATAGACCAGCTTCCCACCCTAATACAGCAACATAGTTATATGAGTAGGCTTCAAATTATCATAAGGTTTTGCGTAAAATAGGTTGCATAAGTTTAGATATGGTGAGAGTGAAATAGAAGTTCTTGAATGGTGCCATTGATTTAGTGCGTCAGAACTACGGCCGAACCATTCATTACAGGACTGCCCGCCTCCAACAGGTAGGTGTGGTTCCTTCCTTGCCTTACCTGTTGCAGCTCTGACATTTTTATTACGGCTCTAAAATAAATTTCTCAGTAAAGTTGTGGCTTAAGTCAATGATATTATAAGGGGGGTAAAAACAATTTTTTTCGTGATGCTGCAGGTCCTGCTATTTTTATTACGGTTGTAAAAATAATTTCTTTTTGTGACTGTTAGTCAATAATGTTATTAGGGCAGTAAAAACATTTTTTTTGTGATTTACAGTTTCTGTCATTTATATTAGGGCTGTAAAAACAATTTCTCGGTAAAGTTGTCGCTCTTAGTCCATAATTTAAATGTTTTTGGAAAAGTCATATTCAAAATCAGCTACGTGATTTTTGATAGACGGTGTGTTCTTGTTTGAATCATATTTATGTAGAAACATTTTGATTTGCTCGATATTTTTTATGTATTTGAAGATAAACATCGACTCATGTTTTAGCTACCTGAACCTTCAATATATTTTTGCTCACATAACCATAAATACCTTATGTCTCACCATGCCATAAATATTAAATAGCTTACTGGGCCTTAAATATATAATGAATTACTGGACAATAAATTTCTAAAGACGGACCGAGTCACAAATGTCTTATGGGTCTTAAGAGCAAAAATATCGTATACCTCTATGAACCTTGAATGTTTTGTTATTCTCTGAACCATAAAAAACGTAAAGTTAATTGTGTCACAAATGTATTTGCCTCACTGAACTAAATATACCAATGGTTCACGGAACCAAGAATGTCTTATGAGTCAAATGGCCATTGATGTCTAATGAGTCATAGGGCCAATGATGTCTTATGAGTCATAGGGTCATTAATGTCTTATGAGTCATAAGGTCTATGATGTCTTATGAGTCATAGGGCCATTGATGTCTTATGAGTCATTGGGTCTATGATGTCTAAAGAGTCATAGGGCCAATGATGTCTTATGAGTCATAGGGTCATTAATGTCTTATGAGTCATAAGGTCTATGATGTCTTATGAGTCATAGGGCCATTGATGTCTTATGAGTCATAGGGTCTATGATGTCTTATGAGTCATAGGGCCATTGATGTCTTATGAGTCATAGGGCCAATGATGTCTTATGAGTCATAGGGCCATTGATGTCTTATGAGTCATAGGGTCTATGATGTCTTATGAGTCATAGGGCCAATGATGTCTTATGAGTCATAGGGTCTATGATGTCTTATGAGTCATAGGGTCTATGATGTCTTATGAGTCATAGGGTCTATGATGTCTTATGAGTCATAGGGCCATTCATGTCGTCTGTCCAAATTGGTTACAAATGTCTTATGACTCGCTGAACCATAATCATCATATGGCTCACCCGGCCATTCGTATTATACGACTTAGCGATAAATATTTTATGGCTCGCTGAAATCCCTATGGCTTAAATGCTGTATGGCTCATTGAGCCATAAAATTCCCATGGCTCACTGAGCTAAAAAATTTATATGGCTCACTGAGCCATAAGTGTCTGTTGATGTGGGTTTACAGCTGCATTTTTTCCGCCGTCGTTTATTGAAATGTAGTTTTAAATCCGTCATGTTGGGTGTGGTAGCCGGCTCCTCGGTGTGACACGTTCATAAGCCCTGAGGTCCGTATGCAGAGCTGATGCAAAATTTCTTCTTTTGACTTGGCTAATATTAGTGCTGCAGAAAAACGCGATCAAATTTTTGTACCGGGTTCAGGGATAAATTTTTGTTCACCAAGTACCCTAAGACACTGTTTTATTTTACACCCTTAACTATTTATTCTATTTCGTCGTTTGCTTTTTGCTTCATTTCGCCATTTTCGTTTTACACTATACACGTAATGGTATTGTGAGCAGCAAGCATTCTGAATAGCAATCCTCAAAATTCAGTTCAACTGTTCAAAAAATTATTCCATGAGCCCTCTAAGTAGTTGTCCTTTTCACTCAATAGAACAGGATAATAATCTTGTATTTCTGGTACAACAATGTAAGTCGAAAGGCTGCTGCATTGACTAATTCTGGTAGGAAGGCTGCTGCATTGACTAATTCTGGTATAAAAACTGCTGCATTAACCAATTCTGTTATAAAGGCTGCTGCATTAACCAATTTTGGTATAAAGGCTGCTGCATTGACTAATTCTGGTATAAAGGCTGCTGCAATAACTAATTCTGGTATAAAGGCTGCTGCATTGACTAATTCTGGTAGAAAGGTTGCTGCATTGACTAATTCTGGTAGAAAGGTTGCTGCATTGACTAATTCTGGTATAAAAACTGCTGCATTAACTAATTCTGGTATAAAGGCTGCTGCATTAACCAATTTTGGTATAAAGGCTGCTGCATTGACTAAATCTTGTAAACAAACTGCTGCATTAACTAATTCTGTTATAAAGACTGCTACATTAACTAATTCTGGTATAAAGACTGCTGCATCAACTAATTCTGGTATAATGACTGTTGCAATAACAGATTCTTTTCTAAAGACTGCTGCAATGACTTATTCTGGTATAACTATGTACGTCAAAAGACAGCTGCATTAACCACACTACAAACATTGATTCAGGGAGCGTCCTTCTAATGAGCGATTATTGATGGCAATTGTTCAAACATATTAGAATTATTTTAAGAGGAGTAACAATGAGCAGACGAGTACGCTGCCTGTTTGTTGACACACGTCTCCTCTGCCGGGAGACAAGAGCTACTGATGCCTCGTGATACAGCGGTCAGATAAGCAGTTTCTCTATTGGACTAGCCCAGTGGTTCTTAACCTGAGTGCGATCGAACCCGAGGGGTTCGGTGAGTCGAGCCCCTGGGTTCGACATGGTACAGTTTTTGCATTAATACAGTATACGTATGTTTTGAATTCGAAGAAAAAATGCTACGAACTACGAATGGTTCATGTACGGAACTTGTGAGGTTCAGTACCTCCAACTAGGTCAAGAACCACTGGTCTAGCCTTTAGTTTGTGCTGGCGAGAGCAGACGCTGTAAGTTCAACAGTGATGCGTGACGAGATCGCAAAGACTATATAGCGTGCGCTCGTGTCAAGAGTCGTGATATGAGCGTGTATTTTTTTAAGTGTTCATTGTAGCCATCTATCAATACAGCCGTTCAGTTTTGCTAACTAAGTAAATACGCTATTTAACACTTTGACTAGCCTAGTAAATACGCTATTTAACACTTTACTTATCTTAGTAAATTCGCCACATAACATTTTTAGTATCTTAGTAAATTGAATTTAGCACTTTGACTATGATGTTACTCTCCGGTAGTTACTGAGGGGATTTTTATAATGCCTTTGACCGACCAGCAGTCACACACTCAATTTTCAAAAACACTCAATGAAAAACTAAATGAAGGCACGATGTATTAAATGTTCGTTATTTCCAAAATTTTTATCCAAAATGAACTCTAATTTGAAACGAATATTGATCTTCAATTTTTTTGCTGCAGTTAACGTGTTCAGCGGGAATAGACATTCAGAAATTTTAAATACTTACTTGCTCTGCTCGTTTTGAACAGAATTATGTTTTGGTCCGTGTTGGCCAGTAAGTACATTTCTAAATGTTGTGGTTGCATATACTGATGGACCATTACCATTATTTCACTATATGTACGGAGTAAGATTTTGGACTATGTGAAATGATAATATATAACTGTCCTATAAATTGTTTTCCACTTTGAATTTATCAAATCATAAATGTTATACCGATTACATGAACGGAATATTATAACTCTTTTCACTACATGAAAAAAAACTAATTTGTTGTGTTAACTTCTAAGTTTTAAGATTTTTTATAGCTTTACCTTTTTCCTCATGAAATAATTTAGAAATGAATCAAAAGGACATTCTTTTAACATTCGAAAATTCTACGTTATCTTATGAAAGGCTTGAACACAATGCGAATAGCTTTGAAAGTTTTGTAAGAGCCATCTCGCTTTGGCTTCAATAATTTGAATGTGTTTCTAAACATTTTCATGTTTTGAGACGGAGCGTATGATGATGTAGTAGCCCTCATATTGGTGAAATTGTTAATTTTACACAAAAAACAGCCCATAGCGTTTCCAACTCGGCCGATGAATTTGAGCAGAAGGCGCTTCAGACGCAGAATAAGTTAGAATTAGATCTTCTGATTTAGAGCTGGCATAGAAATTCTCATAATCTACTGAATCATCAACTTACTTTTCATCAGGTGAACCATTTGAAGATGTACAACGTTAAACCGATTCACTGTTTCAATCAGGGAAGTATTCACTTTTGAATGAATCATCATCTTCAACCACTTGATCTTTTCTTGACAAATATTGCATTAGCCTTTCAATGGAAAAATATTCTATAAAACTATCCAAAGTATCAGCACGTATCATTTTTTCGTCAACTGCTATCTAGTTTCATAAGCTTAACGTTAGGTAAGCCTTGATTTTGTTGAAATAAAGTAGGATTTTGTTTTGTTATGCACCATTGTTTTTCTAGTTCATTGCTTTCCTATTTTTTAACACCTACTACTTTCTTCTACAACTTTTATCCTGTTTCGAAAAATTTTCCTCAACTCCCTATTTCTAAGCACTTTGTGCACAGGTAGCGTGTTTCTTTAAGTCCATACTAAATGATGCCTTCCTCTTTCTACGCATGGAAATGCCTTTGTTGCGGTAAGGAAGGCCTAAACTAACATCTAAAATTACCCTTTCCAAATGATTTTTTTAAAGAAAACGAAGTGCGTGCATTTGGCCCGAATAACAGCCAGTCTTGCCTCCCTGGCGGTTACGCTGATGTCTTCCAGAATAACTAGAATTTTGCAGACCCAGACTAGAGAGAAAGTAAGTTGGCTCCAAGAAAGTTTGCGTTGTAAAAGTGCGTATAAGATGTTCTTTGAACCTGGACCGCTGCCCTCGTGGATAGAAGATCGAGAAAAATGGTTGCTGCTATAGCGTGAGGTCTACCACACTATCGCATGAGATCTACCTCTAGCTAGTAGAGGTTGGACCTAGGAAATATACGATAATATGTTTAATTTTACCTTTCATCCTTTAATATGATGTAATGAGAATGTTCATTTATCTGTTTAAGTCATTGGGTAGGCGATATATGGCGTTAGATCTCACGCTATAGTAGCAGCGTAAAAAGTTCTAATGGAAGAGAGAGAAGCGAGTTGCAAAACACACGATCTCGTGGATAGAAGATAGAGTAAAAAGTTCTAATGGAAAAGAAAGAAGCGAACGCAAGAGAACGGCCTGGTGAGCCTCTTACGCTGAGCCACTGCACGGAACGATGAAAAATGGCCGGCGACGTATCGGGAAGAGAAAAAACTAACTAGATTCTTTTCCCGCAAGGTCAGGTGGAGGAGCTGGTTTCTTCTGGACGACGCTCTGAGCGATGTAAAAGATTGGGTGATGCATGAAGTGCCCTCGTCGGTGTGGAGTTGTGGGCGTGACGGCAGCTCGTGACTGCGGGCCGGGTTTTCATCTTATTTATGCCATGTTAGAAAGAAAAGACGCAGAAGAAGAAAGAAAAACAGTTTATTTCTAATAAGTAACAAAGAATAACAGTTCATTTGCTGTAAAGAAGAATGAAATATTGTTTATTTCCAATAAAAAAGAACAAATGTTTATTTCCAATATAGAAAGAAAAAAGTAAAGCAGTTTATTTCATATAAAAAGGAAGAAAAACAGTATATTACCAAGAAAGATGATGCAAAACAAATATTTTCACGTAATGTCTAAAATCGAAAACAGATGATTGAGGGAAACGTTTGGAAAATGCGTTCTCTTTACCGCGTAAAGTAGGTTTGATTGGTGTTAGTGGCATGTTTAGTAGCGTAAAATCTTTTAGGCGAACTTGGCTACTCTATTTTTCTTTTTGTGATCAAATTTATTCATGATTAATAGATTTCAAATAAAGTTTGACTATTTTGCTTGAAAAACATCAAGTAGCTTGGCCAAATTGACAGAAAGGTTCTCGCTACCGACTATACCTCTGCGACTACGTGAATTTTACAAAAATCGTGTCCATGATAATTTTGATTCGTTCCTGCCTTGAGCTTTTTGCTTAGTGTACAGGAAACCACACTCACACAGTCCGCTTCTGTCAGTTCTTTCTAGGACAGAACCTTCCAGAGTGGAAACGAGAACTGCAATGATTTAATTAATGCTTTGACCTGACCAACCCGTGGGAAACAGTTCTAAGGTGAATGATGCATAAAATTAACTATGCCTTAAAGATCCTACGAACATAAACTTTCTTTAGTTTGTAAGTACGAACGAGGACTAACTCTAATTCAAGAGGGTTAATTTACTCGAGTAAGACATACATCCATGCTCTGAACATCCAGAAAGTTTAATTTAAAACCAACGCCAAAACGGTGATGGTTCTAAAACAACAAACCCTGAAATTCATCAGAAAGGAGTACGCAGTATCCATACACAGAAGTCGTTCGTTCAAACAAACGTAACCTACATCAACACCATACCATCAACACCTTTTCTTCAACCCCCAAACCTTACCTTCAAAAACTTATCTACTTCTACACCTTGCCAATTTTCGAAGCAAGAGGACGACCGGCCATGGAGCTCCGATCAGTTTTAGTTATTCGAAGTTATTCCTAACCATCAAAAACTTACCTACTTCAACGCCTTGCCAATTTTCAAGGCAAGTGGACGATCGGCTTTGGAGATCCAACTACGGAGGTTATTCGATACATTTTAGTCAAATGAAGACGTGCGTTTGGCAGTACTTGTTCTTTACGTCTCCAAACCAAGCTTTGTTTGGACGCTAGGAGATAGATCGACGCTAGCGCTTTCCCCGCATCGCACTTTAAAGCGAACACTCTACTGTGTGTGGTGCTGTGTGTCCCTCCCTGTGAGGTGATGTGTGTCGCTCCCTGTGTGGTGCTGTGTGTCCCTCCCTGTGTGGTGCTGTGTGTCCCTCCCTGTATGGTGCTGTGGGTCCTTCCCTGTGTGGTGCTGTGCGTCCTTCCCTGTGTGGTGCTGTGCGTCCCTCCCT
>JACJUY010001475.1:83158-104937 GCA_014220935.1 Platorchestia sp. MABIK | reverse complement strand
CTCCCTGTGTGGTGCTGTGTGTCCCTCCCTGTGTGGTGCTGTGTGTCCCTCCCTGTGTGGTGCTGTGTGTCCCTCCCTGTGTGGTGCTGTGTGTCCCTCCCTGTGTGGTGCTGTGTGTCCCTCCCTATGTGATGCTTTGATGTATTCACAGCAGCCAAACTTGAAGTTCTCACGGCTTTCGGTGTAAACTCTTTCTGTCACACGCACGTATTTCGAGTACATCAACATTTGTTATGCGATTGGGTGTGTTAATTGGAGAAAAACACTTGTTTTGTCTCCCTGAACACGATCTCATGGAAAAGAGCGAGGCTTTTATTTAATGTTTGTCAGGTTGGTCTTTTTCTGGGAAAATTTTAAGTTTTGTAAATCGTTTTTTTTTTTTTGGAATTTAAATACAAAAAATAAATCACTTCAAAAACCGTTGCCGAATAGTTTTTAGAAACATACTTCATTTAAAAAATAAGCAGATCTACCAGGCATCGTCAATAAAAAAATCAATGCAACAATCACAGCTAAAATCAATCCATTCAACTTCTTCTGAATTAAACTTGACTTGTTCTGCTGGAGAAAAAGCTGCTCTGGCAACTCGGGTTGTCTCACGTAGTTGCCAGGTGACGGGGGAGGCACAGCGAGCCCAATATTGACGCGAGGGCTGCTGAGCATAGCTCTCCTCTCTGCACGTCTGAGGCGCCCAACATAGTGAACACTGTCACAACACTCATGTTCGACAAAGAAAGAAAAGAAAACACACAACCAACATAGCGGACACTCATGTTCGACTCAGAAAGAAAAGAATACATACACCCAACATAGTGAACACAGTCCCAACACTCATCCCCGACATAAAAAAAAGAAAATGTACAAAAATTGTTTGTTTCTAATAAATGTGATATATTGAGAGGCGCGCACAACAGTGAACACAGTCCCAACACTCACGCTCGGCTCAGAAAGAAAAAAAGATAAATGTCTAGTTTAAAAAAGACGATACACAAGATGCACTACATTGGCTTTTAAATTGTCTTGAGTCGACACACACAAAGAAATATACACAGATGTTTATTTCATTTCATTGGTTTTCGAAGTGTCTAAACGTAAAGGTTCCTAGTGTTGGTAAACGTCCTTGGGTGAACGTACGCTGCCTTTTTGTTGGTCATGTTTCCTGGTGCTCTTTACATCTTTTCTCCCTTCTGCTCGTGCTATTCCTCTTCCTATTCCTTTTCATCTTTCTCCTCCCATTCCTTTCTCCTCCTTTTCCTCTTTCTCCTCCCTTTCCTCCTTTTCCTTCCCCTCCTCTTTCTCCTACTTTTCCTCTTTTCCTCCCTCTCCTCTTTCTCCTCCCTTTCCCTCCTCTTTCTCCTCCCTTTCCTCTTTCTCCTCTTTCTCCTCCTTTTCCTCTTTTCCTCATTCTCCTCTTCCTCCTCTTTCTCCTCCCTTTCCTCTGTTTCCTCCCTCTCCTCCTTCTTCTTCTTTTCCTTTTTCTCCTCTTTTCCTCTTTTTCCTCCCTCTCCTCTTTCTCCTCCCTTTCCTCCTTTTCCTTTCCCTCCTCTTTCTCCTACTTTTCCTCTTTCCCCTCATTTTACTCTTTCTCCTTCTTATCGTCTCACTTCTCCCCTCCCTTGTATTTCTTCATCCTTTCCCTCGTTGCATTCGGCTGCCTTCCACAATTTGGGTGAGCCGTGCTCGCCGCACGAGGCAGCCGTGCCGAGCGACACACACAGGACGCTCAGTTGCAGGCCCTCAAATCGCGGCTTCGCACGTGCGCGCTTTGTGAAGTCGTTACGTTAGTTACGGCACTGCTGAGGGAAACGTGGCATCTGCCGAGGAAATCCAAAAGCAACGCTCCAAAATTATCTACTCATGCCAACAAAACACGAAAGTTTTACGAGGCATTTTCCCCCAAATCATGGTATCGATGTGAATATTTTCTGGAGCTGAGCACATTTTTGAAATTTTCTACATTTCTTGGATATGGGACTGCCATAACCAGTAGTTGGCTTCAAACTAGCGAACTTTATTAATCTTAGGAATGTAATTCCCAGAAGAGCAGTCGTTTCTTGCTACAACACCAAAGCCAGCCTCCGCATTCTGAATACGCGCGTTGCTCTGTATAATTTAGTGAGCGCCAGACGCCTTGAATATAAAACTACACCCTTTTTCCAATTACGAAGTTTCAATGCTACACGCGTTGCTTTGTGTGTATCATTTAGTGAGTGCCAGAAACCTTGAATTTAAAACTACACTTGGCCTTTCTCAGTCACGAAGTTTTAACACTTTTTTTAGCGTTCTCTTCACCGTCTTTTGGGATTCACCTCAGCTCTCTCGTTTCGTTTTTTCATTTTTGACTTTGCGTTCTTGTTTTAGCCTCAAACATGTACGCCAGTTCTCTCACGAAATGGAGTCGCGAGAGTGGTGGTGGTTAAATGGAACAAACGCGACGGAAAATGTTCTCGTCTCCGCTAAAATGTTGGGTTGTAAAATAAACCCTGAGATACGAGCTTAAAAATCAGCAGAGATTAAATTCTGCTGTGTTTTGTGCTGCGGATCTCCTGAAGGTGACATAAATATGTTCTCTCACGAAAGGAGGGAAGAGAATTAGAGAATAATTCAAACGTAACTCGGTTTTACATTGCAAAGTGAATTTCAGAAGCCGGATTCTCATGAAATTTACGTAATCGCAGCTGCACAGATAGCTGCGTAAGTTTTATAACGAGAACTTAGCTACACTGCGTGCTAGATTTGTAGTGTAGCTTTGCTTGAGCTGATATAATACGAAAAACAAAAAAAAATAGTGATTCTTATGACCCTTTAGGAAGTTAAATTGATCAGCTTCAGTTTTAACCCGCCCCATCCCCTCTTCGTTGATTTTTGAATGAACTGTAATAAATATTGTAGCTCTGTTGTTTTAATTTGTTATTTTTTGGGAATTAGTGCTTCCATGGAGAAGATCATATCAACAGCTGTGCCAGCCAACCGTGTGTTCCCTGCAATCAATTGTACACGCCCGCAATCAGCTGTACCCGCGTATGCCCCGCAATCAGCTGTGCCCGCGTATGCCCCGCAATCAGCTGCAGACATGTGCCTCGCCATCAGCTGCAGACATGTGTCTCGCAATCAGCTGCAGACATGTGTCTCGCAATCAGCTGCAGACATGTGCCTCGCAGTCAGCTGCAGATATGTGCCCCGCCATCAGCTGCAGACATGTGCTCCGCAATCAGCTGCAGATTTGTGCCTCGCAATCAGCTGTGCCCACCCGCAATCAGCTGCAGATATGTGCCCCGCAATCAGCTGTGCCCACCCACAATCAGCTGCAGACATGTGCCCCGCCATCAGCTGCAAACACCGGCCGGCAGCTCAAGCGACACGCACGTGACAAATTGCCCTCAAGCAAGTCGTGTTCTCGCATCATTAGCTGGTCTGTGAGCTGAGTGCTGTGATAACTCTGCTGTGCAGTGCCACTCAGCAGCGCTTACTGCCTCACTTGTGCCCTCATTGCGCTTATGTGCCTCACTAGTGCCCTGATTACGCTTATGTGAATATGAATATATGAATATTACGCTTATGCCACTTTATACTGGGCAGTGACGCGCTTCTTCGTGCTGGGTGGTGACGCGCCTCTTGCGTTCCCCTCATGCTGGGTGGTGACGCGGAAACTGCCGGAAGTCACTACCTTAAAATGTTACGATTTGGGTATCTTATGAATGTATTGTGCCTCTCAACCTCATTAATGTTTCCTACTATGGTAATTTAAGTGCTACCTATGTCTTTTCTCGTTGAATTTGTGATAGTTTCAAATTCTGCATTATTCATTCATAAGTTCTTGAATTTTTCTAGAGTTTAGAACGCTGCTGAAAATTAAAAGCATAAATTGGCTCTGCTGTTTGCTCTTGCTTCATATTCCACCGGAGGCTTTAGGAGCAGCATTTTCTGCACAAGAATTTCACCGTTGCTTGCAAAGCTCCATCCATTTTTCTCACATTCTGAAGCCTAAGTTTTGTCGTCGCAGAGTATGAGATTACAAAACGCCATAAGCGCCGCTCTTCCCAGGTTAGGGCCCGTTTTGAGCTCGAACATTTCGGACAAACTCAATTTTTTAGTTTGAGCGTCTCGCTCACTACACACGCAGGCCGAGAGAGGCACGGGATCTCTGGCCATTAGAATGACAGGAGCGCTGCCAGGATATTGAAATTGTACGTGTGATATCATGATGCTAAAGTTATCGGAAAGTTTTCTGGATAGTGCAATGACAGGAGTGTTATCAGGATATGAAATATATGGGTTTAACATCATTAAACTGAAATTATTATCATGATAATAAAATTATAGGCCAGTTTTCTGGCCTTCAAAATGACAGTAGTGTTATCAGGCTATTAAAATCATCGGCATGGTATCCTGATACTAAAATTATACTGAAGTTTACTTGCTACTAAAATGTTAGTTTTATCAGGATATTGAATTTATAGGCATGATTTGATGCTAAAGTTATAGGTAAGGTTTTTAGATATTGAAATGCCACTAGTGTTTTCAGGATATTAAAATTATAGGTTTGATTTTCGGATGCTAGAATTGTAGGCAAGTTTGCTGGCTATTAAAATTACAGGAGTGTAATGAGGATATTAAAATGATAGGCATGATATCATGATACCAAAATTATAGGTAAGTTTTCTGGCTATTAAAATGACACGAGGGTTATCAGGACATTGAAAACATAGTTTTGAAATTGGGGTTCAAGATTACTGGTACTTTACCTGGATATAAGAATACGAGGTGTATTGCCTGGATACTAACTCAACAGGTGTATAATCGCTTGTGGTGTTACCAAGGTGTGTAAGTTAGAGGTTGTGTTCACGGAGGAATCTTTAAGATATCTTGTGTTTTACACAGGCAACTATCGTGTAATGATATCTTGTGCTTTACACAGGCAACTACTGTGTAATGATCTGTGACATCTACCAGCGTTAGGAAAGAAGTTTGCTTTTGTGAGTTGCTGTACATTTCGTGGGTGTCTATACAGTGGTGCTTGCTGAGCAGGTGACCAGTTGATCTAGAAACTAAACTGTGTGATCTTGAATTAACGATTACAAAAATGACGTGAGTGTACCGCTTAGACGTTTTTACATCCAGCTTGGGAGTTGCTAGAACCAGAGTGAATGGAGTGCATCGTGCTTGCTTTACAATTTGAGCGGCAAGGTCAGAATTGACCATTGGAATATTCATTTGTAGCGAGACGCGTGTGCGAATTTACTTGCGTTTCTTGCGTGCAAATCTTACCTGCAAAACAAATCGCAGCACCGCACTAGACGTTCGTTATATAGCCATTCTTCGACGTACGATGCCTTAAGCGGACGTCATGCTATAAGGATAAAAATTAGTTCCACTAATTCCTACTAATCCGTAAATTTAATCAAGCATCGGATTAATTGATTAACTGAACCAGATTTGGTTTCTAGATGTTGAGTTTTATTGAAGATATCGCACAATTCAAACATCGACTGTACTTCACTTGTATTGTACGCGGAAGTGTAATTCTTCTGCTGCACCCATGATGTCAGGATATTAATATTCTACAGCATTCATTCAAAAGTTCTTAAATTTTACCAGAGCTTAGAACACTGCCCAAAATTAAAAGCATACATTCGCTCTGCTGTTCGTTCTTGCTTCAAATTCCACTGCCAATGTGTGTTCACCACACCACTTTTTAAGAGCATTTCTTTTGTGCAGAAAATTTAAAGCATCACTCTTCATGAATTCATTTTTTTTGTGTAGTAAAAATCAACATACAACTGATGTGAAAGATCAACCTTAAAACTGGTTAATTTGTAAGTTTCTAAGTATGATAAAACTAGAAAAATGGCAGAAATAAAAATCCTTTAATATTTTTGTTTCAATCACCTCCCGCCATCACACATCCTAGAAGAACTGACCACCCCTGCGACGGACACGGCAGGAAATTAGCACAAAGCGCTGCGACCTTAATTGTTCTCTCGGCTCGTTAGCTCGTTCCATATGATCCTCCTTAATGCACTCTTCCCTGCCTCGATCTACGAGCGCAGGCTCCGGCAGATCCCTCGTGCTTTCCGGCTCTCAGAAACTTGCAGCGCACACCACGGCAGAGGAAACAAGGTAGGGTCATTTCTATGGGAGAAAATGCACCTCCTCTTGTTCGGCTAGCTAATAGAAAGGCTTTATTTCAAACACACTTAATGACGTCACCAAAACGCCATGTCATTAGGCCAATAGTAAAGCTAGATTTGGGGGTAGCAGAGCTACCAGATGCAATATAAGCGCTGCTGTTGGTGAATGCCGTGACGTCAGCAAAACCACTCCGTCGACGAAAAAATGACTGGTTTGAACCTACCTTGTTTCCTCTACCGTAGTGCAAACTCTACTAGAAATCATCAACACTATATAATAAAACGCCAGCCGTCTCCTTAAATTTATGAATAAATAAAAAAATTATGTATTTTTTTGTGCTTAATTTTTACTGTGTTATTACCATGTGAATCTCATTGAACACGTTAAATTGGTTGGTCCGTCTCTCTTTCACACTCTTAAGGGATTCTTAAATGACCACCGTATCTGTGATACGAATTTCAACAGTGCACAAGTACAAGAATATTTTAAACATGGGTACTATTAGGATGGATATATTTGTTTGTCATCCATACCTCGAGACTTATTTACGGAAACTATCGAATCCTGTCCGTTTTGACGGTCGTGTACTGTACCCTACTGTAGAATCAGATTGCAGGTTTTCAGTTCTAAAGTGTACTCAGTAGTTGAAGCCATGTCCTTACTAGTTTAGATGACTTGACTGAAGTTGACACTACCAGACTACAATAGTATAGTTGACTTGACTAAAAGAGCTACGATACCCAAGATTAAACTTGATAAATCTGCGGAGTTGCTCATCAAAATTAGGGTCTATAGAATATTCCTGTTGGTCATTTATATTCGAGAGCAAATAGAACAGCACAGCTCAATTCTTTTCCCCACTTATCTTTTTTAAACTATATGACCTGTTAGGTATATTATTTTTCGCTTATATTTTTTACTGAGAATAAAATTTTAAATTTTAATCATTAAGACAAAGCTGGTGTAATTATGTGCAAAGTTGAATAAAGTGTTTGGAGTCGAGCAAGATATATCTGATGGCATGAAAATAACTTCTGAAAATCTATGATGAGATATACTGGATTAGTTCGTTAAGCGTGTAAGACCAGCTTATGCTACTTCGGCCTTCGAGTTCCCTTGTGACAAGTGAAGTAGCGGTCTTACATATGCTTCTCCTGATGTGGGTATCGGTGATACGCAGCGCAGAAGTCGAAACTTTTTAAAGTTTTTATTATTTAAATTTACATCATAACATCTTAGTATTACTGAACACTTGAAATGACTGGATGATAATTGAGGGGTAACTAAGATAAGGCACTACAAGGGTATACATTAATTCATCAGTGGATGAAAACATGAATTTCTAGAGCCCGAAATAAATATAAACATTGATTTTGAGAGCTGAAAAGAATAAAAATTAATTCTTATGGCTAATTGTCATATAATTGCACGATAACATTTTAACTTGTACTCCATAGTCTTATTTAAATAAAGGCGGTGAAATAATTGAAACACATTGATACTAGTACGTAGATGAGCTATTTACCTCGTGGGACACATATATACCAATATCCACTCATATTAAATTTCCATTTGGTCAATTCTTAGGGAATCTCAGGCGCCTGCAGTCCATGTGTTGAACCTGAACATTAGCTGCAAGCTTACCTTAGATCTTTGTCCCATTTGTGTAGTGCTCGCCATGGCACAGTGGATAAGGCATCGCCCTTCTATAAAGGAGTCGAGGGTTCGAATCCCGGCGCTACGCGGCGATTTCCCCGTTGGGTTTAAGGGAAAACTCAAGCACAATACCCCACCCAACCCAGGAGTCGGAAATGGGTACCTGCATTACGGGGGAAACCGTCATGGTGTTCTATATATAGTGTTAGTTATAAGGCATTTGAAAAACCAATACACAAGATGATATGTATCGGGCTTGATTGGAAATAAAGCATCCTTATATGCCGATGTTTGTTTGTCCCATCCATGTGCCTCCACTTCAACCAATTTTGACCCCAGACAGGGGACAATTGGGGGTTGCCCCCGGTTCTGCAGTTGACAAATTGTCCCCAGACCCACGGGGGGTCGCCACGTGCCTCCATTTTTGCAGAAAACTTTGATTTATGACCGCTAGACTGAGGTGTTTTTGGTCCAGATTGAAATGAGGGACGGCCACCGTCTGCTTTTCTGAGTAGGATGCATTAATAAATTGGGGCCTCAAGAATAAAACGTGAGATTTTTAAAACTTAACAGTGATGAGTGGTCGGTCCGATATTTGACCGGCGAAAAAATATGATCGTTATTATTTTATTGTTGAGATCGTCTTATTAATGAATTGTGACTCAAGAATAAAACATGGCATTTTCAACACTTACCAGTGATGAGTGGTCCGATGTTCGACCCGGAGAAAATATAATCATTCTTATCATTTAATTATTAAGATTTTCATATATATAAATACGACCTTAATTATATCTTTGTTTAGATCATCACGATCGTCATATTAAAAAAATGTGTCTATAAAATAAAATGGAATTTTTGACTCTTAACAGTGATGAGTGGTGTGATGTTTGACTGGGAAAAACATGATCTTTACTATTTCATTGTCAAGATCATCATTTGCTTACTATTTATGGTCAGAATGTTTTACCTGTACAGTTACTATTCAGTTTCAAAATTATTGTAGATAAATGTTTTGCGTATTTTTTTACATTACTGTACACGTGAGGCTCCTGGTACTGTACCTAGCGCCCACTAAAAAATAGTACATTCAGTGTGCTATTTGAAGCACAAAGATTGAATTCGAGCATGTCTGTTGTCATTAGACTTACTTCAACGTATTCTGAAATTCAACCAGGAGGACACAATCTCCTCCTGGTATGTTGCTCTCAATAACACGCCAGCAAAATCGCGTCAGTGTCACTGTGCACCTTGGCTTCATGTTAGGTTAGGTTATGTTAGGTTATGTTAGGTTATGTTAGGTTATGTTAGGTTATGTTAGGTTAGGTTAGGTTAGGTTAGGTTAGGTTAGGTTATGTTAGGTCAGAACCATGTGTCTCCATTTTTACAGAAAACTTTGATTTATGACGTCTAGATTGGGAAATTTTTCGTCGAGATTGGAATGAGGGTCACCGTCTGCATTTCAGAGTGGGATGTACAATTTGTCCCACACAAACCCGAACAGAGTATTTATTTTTCCGTTTCAGTTACACCATTAAAATCAGCAATACTTTTTCTACAGGTTAGTTTTGAAGGATAATTTGGCCAGAAATTAAATGATTATGGTGTTCTAATGGTGGTATAACTGAAACGGGAAAATAAATACTCGGTTCGGGTTTTTGTGGGAGATACTGTCTACTGACTCAGGTAGTGTGGACACTGTTTTTCTTTTATGCTCCGCTTGGCGAGTGCGCGTTGTGAGTCGAATTGAACGTTCTCTCTTCTAACTTATTGGGTCTATCGTGGTGCCAGCTACAGCCACACCACACCACCACCTGCAGCCACACCACACCACCACGACCTGCTGCAGTCACACCACACCACCAGCAGCAGCCACACCACACCACCTGCATCAAATCAAGGCTGTCTCCGATTGCATTACCAAATCTGAGCCCTGATTGAAACAACGCGCCACGGCCCGCTGTTGCTGATTGGAATGGGCTTCCTTTACGTGGTGCTCGTGCTCGAATATATTATTTTAACGTTTCTTTTTATTGGTATATGGCACAAAGCACCTTTTGGTTTCCTTTGATCAGTTCACCTCTGGTGTTTCTCAGTGAAATTATACTGGTTTTTAATTATTTTACGGATTGTTATCTTTTGGTGGAAAGAATTAGTCTTAGAAGTCGCGGATGAACATTTGAAAAGTCAAGAATTAGCGTTATTTTTCGGATCATGTTGAGATGATAAAGTCCCGTTCGAAACTAACTGTTGTTTGAGTGTGAAATTAGTCCTGTGTTGAATTTGCGAAATTAAGCGTCATATCAAGAAGCCTGACTTTTAGATCCATTAAAGGTTGCAGCCAACTTGCCGGCTGTTTGCTCTTGTCTTTCCTCGTCAAAATGGATTGAGGGCTCAGCATACCTCACTATAACTCTCCTCAGTTCTCTCAATGAGTTAACTCTGATGGGTTATACTGAAGTTCGATATTCAACTTAAATTAATTAGTTGCAATTATCAACATTAAAATGAACTAAAGATACAGTATATCAGAAAATGTATTTATTTGATTGTCAAGTACACGGGGAAATTTAATTTGGGGCCACTGGACGGTAATTTTACATTATGGAAGCTTCCTCAGTGACCACCGGTGTGTCATTGAACAATCAACGTCTCGAAATAAAATGTGAGTTGCGTGATTTAATATCTGCTTGGGGCGGTTCGTTATTTTCAATGCAGTTCTAACTTCGTTTCGATCCAAGTTCAATGAACTTAGTGTTTGTCCTGTTCACCTTCAGTTCTCACCCAGCGCATTTTCTAATTTCCATTATAATCAATACAAAACTCTTTTTATTTTTTTCCAAACTGCGAACTTTTTAACTTCTAAGGAGGCCTCAAATTTTTATTCTTCTATTTTTTTCACACCCGTTAATAGAGTGACATTAGTACCCAGGTTGTCACTGATGTCAGAACAGGGAAGGAAATGCCACTCACGAGATGCTGTAACTTGAAAACACACAGTACGGTAAAAATTCGCGACTAAGTCAAAAAATATATTAGGGCTGCTTTTACTAGTACATTTCGCGATGCTTTTGAACCAATTCACCTTCGAGGTGAAAGCCAAAAATTTGAACGATTTTTTGCAGAAAAATCATTTTTGGCAAGTCAAGAGTTGAGCCAAAAATTTGAAATAATTAATTTTTGGCGAAATCACTTTTGACAAATTAAGCGTTAAGCCAAAATTCGAAATAATTTTTTGCGGCGAAATTTTTGTCCAAAATTAATAGTTCAGCCAAAAATTTAAAACTATTTTTCGCGGCTCCGTGTGAGCAGGATGCTAATTTTGGTGACGGCGAAGTTGCCACGACGCCGCCGTGTTTATTATTCTGTTCTGCACTCGCAAGGAGTCTTGCAGGAGCACTCGAGGCACGGAATCTTGGATTTTATCAGAAATATTGCACTCGCCCCGAGGAGCTCTCGAGACGAATGCTGGAAGTGCCGTCTTACGGAACGCAGAGCGGGGCATTTGTGGCATAAATGCCAGCTGCAGAGCGGTTCTACTTTTTAAAGGTGGCTTATGTTAATGTAAATGGCAGGGTTGCGGCTTTTATCCTGGACAAATGAAAATAATTGTTTTTGGAAGACAGGGTTGTAGCTATTATCCTGACTTTAAGAAAATTATTGTTTTGGGTTTTGAAGGGCAAGGTTGTAGCTTCTATCCTTACAAAATGAAAATAAATGTTTTTGGAAGACAGGGCAGCATCTTTTATCCTGAACAAATGAAAGTGAGTTTTTTTTGAAATCATGGTTGCAGCTTTTATCCCGAAAAAATGAAAATAATTATTTTTGAAAGACAGGATTGCAGCTTTCATCCTGATGAAATGAAAATAATTGGTTTTAGTGTTTAAAATCTTAAACCCGAGTAAATTTCTAAATTGACGGTTGGCTTGTTCTCATTTCATTATGTCGAAATGAGTCGAAACCATCCGGGGGGTAACAACTATGGCATTTATGGGAATTATCGCTCCCAGAGGGAAGATGTGAGGTTTCGAACTCAGGGTTAAGGAGGCCATCATTTCTTTGATGTTGATTTCTTTCTTTTTTGTTATGGACTATCTTTTTTTCGGTTCACTTCTATAACTTATCAGCACCTATTATTGTTTCCTTAAACGTTTATCTTGTTTTACAAATTTCTTTCATTCTTCTTATTTCTATGCGCAGGGAGTGGGGAGCACACTGTACGCAAAAATATCCTGTTTCAAAAATGCTACACAAAATGGTGCCTTTCTCCTCCCTCTCTCGGGAACCCCTTTGTTGCGGATAAGGAGTCACGTCCCGTGTGACGTCTTCGTGACTTCAGATTGCTATTTCACACTCGGGGTTCAGTCGTTTTAAATTTTTCCTATCGCTGATTTTTGATTAGAATGATGGATTAAAATCATAATTTAAAAAATACTGAAAACTGTGGGTAACGGTCGTACACTATTACATCCTTCGTACGTTATTTAATCACAGTAAAGAATGAATAATAAAAGCGTTTTATTTTGACCTGTCCTCCCAACACTGCAATGAAAATCCCTTCAGAGTGGATTTATGATAACTACGTGTGTGTACAAATATAAGTGTGCATGTATGCTTCGTGCAAATCAACTCTTGAGTGCCGTTCGGTCCGCGTGTTGCAGAAATAAAGGCACCGCTCAGAGTAGAGGGTCATTTTTTAGCCCTCCACTTACTGTATTTGGAATGATGGAAATGCAAAAAGTGTTTGACCCATTTCCCTTAAATTTCTAAATGATAATAAAATTTTGATGCTTCATTTAAATTTAAAAACTTCCTTCCACGGGAAAAAGTGATTACATACAGTATGACCTTTAAGGTGTAATGAGTTACATCTATGTATAAATATACATGGACTTAAATATACACATAGAACAATTAGAAGTAAACACAAAAATAAATTTTTGCATTGTCACATTGTTCAGAAAATTAATCTTTTCTCAAAAAGAAATTGCTCGACACTTAATCGCTCAGAAAAAGTACTAAAAAACATCTTTCTTCCAAGACTGCTCAATCCAAGTACGGCACAGTTCCCACAGAGCATTCATTTCCTTCACGACAATATTACGCCAGGGACAGCGAGCAATTTACCTCAGAAATAACGCACGACAGAAATGCAAGCAGGCATCATAAATGCGCTCCAACCCTGTGAAGCAGGGCAGAGGTTTGCTCGCACGCTTACAAAATGAGTTTTTGAGTCACGGCGCTCATACACGGGGCAAGATTACGTGCTGGGTCTCGTGAATATATTACCTGTGCAGTTTGCAGTTTTTCCTGTGCTGTTGAGTCCAGTCAAAATATTACATGGAGGAAGTTGCTCCTTTTTTACTCAGCTGTGCTGTGGTGGGTGTAGAGTCCAGTCAAAATAACATACGCTGAAATTAGTTTATTTTTTCTCTGCTGTACTGTGGTGGGTGTAGAGTCCAGTCAAAATAATATAAGCTGGAATTAGTTTTTTTCTTTCTCTGCTGTACTGTGGTGGGGGTTAGTACTGTCCTCTTTCAAATTTGTTGCTGTTTACCTTTCGCTCTTTTTGCGGTTTACGTTATCCTTTTTTTTGAGCTATATGGAAAAATCCTGAAGTTGTAGACATGGCGATCAGAAGATCACTCTTCCACTGGCTTGGTGCATGCATGGGGCGTTTCGTAATTTTGTAATATTAGTCTTTCTGCTCGCATTGTTCATAAAAATTCGGAGTTATGTAGTGAGCAAGACTAAGTTCTGTCCCTATATTCATTGCGGAGCTCGTCAGTGAATTTTGGCTCAGCAAATGCTGAATTGCTCGTGAGGCAACCGCCAAGTGGGAGCAAATTCGGATACAAATATTCTTCTCTGTTCTACGAACCATGGTATCCAGTAATTTTACTTTAACATGAATGAGCTTTTTCACATCATTGAATGTGTTTTCGTCTGTGCTTGTGTTAGCTTATTGTTTTAGTCGCACTTATTTAAAAAATGCTGGTATGTTAATACACTTCATCATTAGCTTGAACTAGCTAGAGTCATTCGTTTATGCATAAAATGATTTTATTGTGCATAGTATGAAGACATACCTGATCATGACCTCAGTTGTTTGGCTTAAATATATCCAGCAAATACTCCAACTAAAGCAGTGCAACCGGTAATATGCTAACAAATCCTAACAAATTACATGGATAACTATAAAACGGCAAACGGCAAAACATTGATGTAAATCATTACATGGATAAACCATGCAACATATTGAGTGCTTGAATAGTCTTAGTTCTAGTTAATATACTGGACACAATGACATTAGAGCTTAACAGTCATTCTTCAGATACAACGACCTATGCCCTTAAATATTATCGGTAAGTTCTGCGTGCAACGCAACTTTAACAAGAACGAAAGGACAGAAACCAGAAACGCAAACGCAAAGGGCAAAAACCAGAAACTCAAAAATTATATGTCGCCTGGTTTTTGCCCTTTCGTTCTTCTTAAATGTTACTTATGCAGCTAAACTGGCAACTTACCGAGCACATGATACTTCAGGCGACCACCCGCTTTGCACTGCGCCCCTCGGGACGTTGATGTGGGCCAGATATCGCTCCCTGAGGGACACCCTGTCTCCGCCGTCCGCAGCTGCCATTATTTATTCAATTCCAGCCTGAGCGTAGCGAGTTTGTTTCTTGTCGACCGCCAGCTCTACGATATCAGCGGGATATGTTGAAATGGCTTCAATATCAATGGACGTCTTTGTCGTCTTTTATTTCGTCTTTTATTTCGTCTTTTATTTCGTCTTTGTCATTGTTGGGAAACTTGTGCGCCTGAGCGTAGCGAGTTTGTTCCTTGTCAACCGCCAGCTCTCCGAGATCTGCGGGATATGTTGCAATGGTTGCGATATCAATGGACGGTTTACCCTTGTCATTGTGTTGAAAGATAGCAGTACAAGCGCCTCGGAGTAAACTTAAAATATCGCTGAGTTACTTCATTTTGTTAGTTAGTTTATCTGAAGAGGTAAAGATGTTAGTGTTTTCTAATATAGTACACCCTATATTAGAATTTGAAAAAAAAGAATATGAAAAGAAGAAGATGGAATCTCGGATTCCATCCTTAGGGCTGTAAAACAAAGAAAAAACGATAATCAACAAATTGAAAAACTATAAGAAACAAATGTTACAATTTGAAACTAATGTTTTGCAATGTGTTTATTATCGTTTTTTCTTTGTTTTACGGCTCTGAGGATATAATCAGAGATTCCGAAACGTTTGCTGTTGAAGAATGATCCCTATTATCTTGGTTTTTCTTTTCATATTGCGCATATTTTCAAAAAATCGCTCTATTAATTCTACAAAACTGATTTCTTGCACAAGACTTCGGCGACACTGTGAAATGTGTGACATTGCAGGCAATCATCCTCCGCTGAGCGAGTGAGTGATGCAATGTGTCTTCACGGCGCTCTTATTGAGGGTTAATGGGTGATTATTGATCAGTCGCAAGTACAGCTAAAGCTGACGTCAGTGCTGCAGCTGGGGCTGACGTCAGTGCTGTGCTGCAGCTGAAGCTGATGTCAGTCCGATTGCTGAGGCTGACGTTATAGACGCACAGCCAAAGTTGACAGCAGTGCTGCAGTTGAGGATGATGTCAGTACGGCAGCTGAGGTTGACGTCAGCCCCGCAGCTGACTGGCGGCCTGCAGCTGACGAGTAGCCAGCAGCTGACAAACGGCCAGCAGCTGATAAGTGGCCAGCAGCTGCCATTATGGCCAGCGGCGGACAAGTGGCCAGCAGCTGACAAGTGGCCAGCAGCTGACAAGCGGCCCGCAGCTGAGTTCTAAGTTTTCATCGAACAGTGATCGAATTCCCTGCCTCGTAGAGTTGGCTTGATCCACTCATCATTTTCTGCCACCGCAGTAAGTCTTGCATAAATTTTTAATCGTGTTCTTTTATTCTTCATTTTTTGATTTCTGTACGTTGAGTTTGTAACTTGGCACGCAGAGTTGGCACCCAGCTATGGAATTAGCCAGTCCTTCTGTAACTTGTGAGCGGAAAAATTTGAATCCTCCGGTAAACAATTTAATAAGTTGGGATTTTGGGATTAAATGACTGCACAAAATTTCCTGCGTCATGTAAATTTTTGATGTAAATTTTCCCAATGCCCGACTAATTTTGATGAAAATCTTCGAGAAATATTCATTTCTGATTTAACTGAAGGCAGTGACCAAACGAAATCATATTTCCCTGCGTAACATAAGCAAATGGTGTTGAAACCAATTATTGCCAAGGGAAATTTCTTAATCCACAGCTAGAAACAGCTCTTATACATTTAATTTCTTGTGCAATTAGTGCCCTAACGTGTGTTTTCGGTGCAGAGTTGCAATTTCTTTCTCATTCTGACGTCAGCGACAGCCTGATGTGAGCGTCAGTGTAATGGCGCTGCTTTTTAAGACGCTGGAATGAGGGGAAAACTCAGCGGGGAAGAAACAAATGCTTTAAAGCGGAACGTGCGAAAGGCAGCGTTGTGCTTGCCGCTCACGCTGGTACTTGCATTCATGCTAGGTGGAGGTGTGGTGAAGGTGGAAGTGTGGTGAGGGTGGAGGTGTGGTGTGGGGAGGGGGATCCATCCTACAGAATTTCCCCTGCACTGGCACATAATCGTTTCACGCGGTGCTAATAGTTTTCACCAAAGACCTGCATATCTATTCCGTTAATTTTTAAACACGTAATTGTTCTTCCGTTAATTTTTAAACACGTAATTGTTCTTCCTTCAATTTATCGAATATATCTTCGTAAGTTATCAACAATCCCTACTAGCTCCACTAATCGTTTTAATTACCCATTTCCAACTCGCCTCACTTCCCGTTCCTCAAACCCGCACTTCCCGTTTCTCATGCGCACATTTCCTATTTTTCACGCCTCCATTCCCACTCTTCTCACTTCCCGTTCCTCATGCCCACATTTCCAGTTTCTCATGCCCCCATTTCCTGCCGGTGCCACAGCCCCGCAGTTGCAGCAGACAACACAAGCTCCCAGACACGAGGCAACAGCGGCCGGCAACGAGCACTCACTGCTGTGAGGGCGCTAGGAAGGAGGGCCAGTGCTCGCTACCGCCCTCTTGGGGCCATTCACCACCAATGCAAGCCACCAGAGCGACGCGTAATTGTTTTCATCTCATCTCTCCATCCTGTTGCCGAGGTCTTCTTCAGGATTGGTCCACACTTGCTGTGGAGGAAACCGCGGGCTTTAAAAGCCGAGGTCTTGTTCGAGTTGAGCATTGGTCCACACTTGCTGTGGAGGAAACCGCGGGCTTTAAAAGCCGAGGTCTTGTTCGAGTTGAGCATTGGTCCACACTTGCTGTGGAGGAAACCGCGGGCTTTAAAAGCCGAGGTCTTGTTCGAGTTGAGGATTGGTCCACACTTGCTGAAGAGGAAACCGCGGGCTTCAAAAGCCGAGGTCTTGTTCGAGTTGAGGATTGGTCCACACTTGCTGAAGAGGAAACCGCGGGCTTCAAAAGCCGAGGTCTTGTTCGAGTTGAGGATTGGTCTAGACTTTCTCAGGAGGAAACTGGGGCTTTAAAACTTAATGGAAATTCCCTTGTACTTTTTTTAAACAGTTGTAAAAATGATGAGTCGCTCGGGTCGTTGTGGTGGATGTAAATGAGAGTGATGATGACCGCATGAATAAATTGAATTAAGTATGAACATTTAGGGAGCGCGAACCTAGAAGATTACCATAAGTGAACAAAATTAGGGAAAAGTTATGATACTAAATGAAAAAAATGGAGTCGAGATACCCTCTTAATTGGGGGTAAATGTCATATTATTTATTCTACTGGAATCGCGAGCTATGAGGACGTTGTTAGTTAAAGCTTCTAACATGGTGGTATGAGGAAGGTATTCGAAAAAGTAAATAAATAAAATATAGAAGATTCCCTCACTTCGGTCAAGTAAATTAAGATCAAGTTGTACTTAGATGCAATAAACATTAAAAGTTGTTCTAAAACATGATGTGCACCGTAATTGGAAATACAAAACTTGGAATTTCGAACACAAGGGAAAAATTACAATCTAACTGAAGTCAAGTTCATTTGCACGGCAAATCCTGATTTCAAGACCAGATCTTGTTAAGTAATCATGGCTACACTCGATGACCCGTAATACTAAATCAAAGCTTCGACGAACTAATTAATTTCATGGCCAGACACTTCCCAGCAACCATTGCTGCAAGACAACCTGAAATCCTTCGACTCATCCCACCATTTGCTCGCTACACTCAACTGTTCAATGTGCGAAATCCTTCGACTCATCCCACAATTTGCTCGCTACACTCAACTGTTCAATGAGCGAAATCCTTCGACTCATCCCACCATTTGCTCGCTACACTCAACTGTTCAATGAGCGAAATCCTTCGACTCATCCCCCCATTTGCTCGCTACACTCAACTGTTCAATGACCGAAATCCTTCGACTCATCCCCCCATTTGCTCGCTACACTCAACTGTTCAATGAGCGAAATCCTTCGACTCATCCCCCCATTTGCTCGCTACACTCAACTGTTCAATGAGCGAAATCCTTCGACTCATCCCCCCATTTGCTCGCTACACTCAACTGTTCAATGAGCGAAATCCTTCGACTCACCCCCCCATTTACTCGCCACACTCATCTGTTCAATGAGCGAAATCCATCGACTCATCCCACCACTTACTCGCTACACTCAACTGTTCAATGAGCGAAATCCATCGACTCATCCCACCATTTGCTCGCTACACTCAACTGTTCAATGAGCGAAATCCATCGACTCATCCCACCACTTACTCGCTACACTCAACTGTTCAATGAGCGAAATCCATCGACTCATCCCACCATTTGCTCGCTACACTCATCTGTTCAATGAGCGAAATCTAGACTCACACGCACTGTCCGAAGGAGAAGCGCCTGAGAGCTGCGTCAAGTGAAGTGAACGATTGTGATAACCCGCCACCGCAGCTGAGTGGAGAGGCTGCAGCACATCAGGCAGTAAAATTTAATTATTTAATTAAAATAATAGCATTATCTCTAATTAAGGCAACTCTCATTTCACGTCGAAGTAATGCAGCACGATCCCCTTTCAGTTCAGATAAAATAAAGATGGGAACGATCCCCTTTTACGTGAGATGAAATAAAGAAGGGAACGATCCCCTTTTACGTCAGATAAAATAAAGAAGGATTTGATCTACTTTTAATTAAGAAAAAATGATGAAGAGTACGATCCACTTTTAGTTCCGACAACGTAAAGAAAGGTTCAGGGAACCAAGAGTAGCGCTCTCGACACTCAACTTATTGTCGTTTTTGTTGTTTTATTCCTCGTATTTTGCTCACGTTAGAGTTTGTGTGCGCGTGTTGTGACAAGCGACTCCAGCCACTTGACCAACACGCGTAAAGTGCTCTGGAGTGTGAGCGTGGGTGTGAGTGTGGATGGACCCCCCTTCCCCTCATCACACCTCCACCCTCATCACACCTCCACCCTCACCACACTTCCACCCTCACCACACCTCCACCCTCACCACACCTCCACCCTCACCCCACCTCCACCCTCACCCCACCTCCACCCTCACCACACCTTCACCACACCCTCACCACACCACCGTATTTTTTCCTCCACATCTCAGCTTGCACGGCCCGCCCTCGGGTGTCATGGCGACCGCCTTTTGTGCTCCCTCAGCATGCCTGAGGGTTCGGAGGCCTCGCCACTAATATTATATATACTAGCCCACTCCCTTTATTTGAAATAAGAAAGAAAGCGAAATGAAATTAAGCGCAGAAGAAATAAATAATTTTCGATATCTCTGCAGTTGATGAAGCCGAGTGCACACGACCCGTCGGAAATGAATAATGATGTTCGGCAAATCACATGACTCATGTTACTTATTTCATAACAATACACGTGATAATCATTCCGACTCCTAATTTGATGGATTAAGACACCGAAAATTGTGAAGTGAAGCTTGTATCACAGATACGCTAATCACACACTTTCTGCTGGAGTGTGTGACGGACGGATGCAGCTCCTACTATTTATGGCATAGATTTAAGTTGTTGGACCTATTTTTACATCTTTTACCATTAAAACCGGAATCAGTCTCGGGGAATTGGAAATACTTGACTAGCGTATTGGTGATACTAGTTTCCCTTCTCTCAGGTACGAATTTAACATTTATGTAGGGGTTTCGTCGGGATACAAGATTTGTTTGAAATGCGAACCTGAAGGATAAATGGGGGGGAAATTTGTTAGTGGTACCACAAATGCGGGACAGGTGGTATCACAAATTCGGGACAGGTGGTATCACAAATGCGGGACAGGTGGTATCACAAATGCGGGACAGGTGGTATCACAAATGCGGGACAGGTGGTATCACAAATGCGGGACAGGTGGTATCACAAATGCGGGACAGGTGGTATCACAAATGCGGGACAAGTGGTATCACAAATGCGGGACAGGTGGTATCACAAATGCGGGACAGGTGGAATCACAAATGCGGGACAGGTGGTATCACAAATGCGGGACAGGTGGTATCACAAATGCGGGACAGATGGTATCACTAATGCGGGACAGGTGGCATCAAAAATACGTGACAGGTGGTATCACAAATGCTCCTCAATATTCGTCCCCACAACACGTCCCGCACCTCAATATTCGTCCCCACAACACGTCCCGCACCTCAATATTCGTCTTCCTTCTCACATTTCTCCATATTTCCGGCACCCCCACTTCCTCCCCTCTTTCCAGCCCAACCTACCCCTGTAGAGTATTACCGTCTACGCAATCTAACCAAGATTAAATGGAAGAAGGAGCAAGTAAATTAGTTTATTCACGACTCTCGCACCTTGCAATGTTTAGGAGACCGATTAAAAGGTTATCAGCCTGCTCGTCTTAAGAGACAGGCAACAAAGTTAGTATTTAAAAACTATTAGAAAGTAAGGTTCTTTCAATAGTATAAAGTTTCTTAAGGCAATTGGCCGATTGCTATAAATAAGATTTCTTAACAATTTGAAAAGTAAACTCTGCCTAATGCAGGAATTTCTTCCTCTCCCATCAAGGCAACGGTCTGGACGCGCAGGATTGAGCTTGAACGGTGTAGGGCCACTAAAGCGAATGCAGAAGTTGTCACCCAGTAGTTAAGATTCTTGATGCGATACGCCGGAGAATGAACGGTCTTGGGCCACCAAAGCTGTCAGCAAAACGGACACGCAGGAGGCCAACTGCCCGCCGGCTGTCGTGCAGTCCAGCAGAGGTGCGGTACGTCCCCGGATAAAGCCCCCAGCGACCCGGCACCACCACGTCTCAGATGCGGTCGGGAAAGCGGCCCACCCTCGTAGCCGAGACAAGCGCGTGCCGACGGCGGAGCGTTCCAGGAGCACGGCAGTAGTCAAGGCACTCCCAGGTGCATCGACTCGTCTGCTAAAATAAACCGATAAATGAAGACAAAGCAAAACTATAGAAGTGCTGTTATCACAAAATTAACAGTAGAAATTTGCAAAGAGTTCAGAGACAAATTACCTAATCAAGGCGGCTGCAAGGGGCAAATAGGCACCGACGAAAGCAGCGCCGGACCACTCGTCACGCAGCTACTCTTGAATATTCTGCGAGAAGATGGTAGGGTTACACGTAGGAAGGTTGACAAGAAGAAAACTGATCAGGTTTGTCAATAATAACAAATATAACAATGACAATTTGCACAATTGATTTTAAACTCGAGAATAACCACGCCTGAACTTCATGGTTCGTCCAGTGTAGAAACTTGATGGCAAGAAGAGATGTCAAGGCTAAGACAAAAGGCAAGAATTACCTGACTTTCAAGAAGATAGTAAGAGGAGAAGATGGAGCTCAAATAGGGGAGTTGTAAGCCCCTTTAACCCTTTTTCGTCCCCCTTCAACCTCCCTCTAACCCCTTCTAACTCCCCCTAACCCCTTCAACCTCCCCTAACCCCTTAAACCCCCCCTAACCCCTTCAACCCCCCCTT
>JACJUY010001475.1:28704-73348 GCA_014220935.1 Platorchestia sp. MABIK | reverse complement strand
CCACAGCTCGATAGCCACCTGTTAACCCCCCAGCTCGATAGCCACCTGTTAACCCCCAGCTCGATAGCCACCTGTTAACCCTTCAGCTCGATAGCCACCTATTAACCCTACAGCTCGATAGCCACCTGTCATGTCCGGGAATCAAGAGCCACCTGTCGCTAGAATCGAGTCACAATGGCCTTCATGTGACAGAGAAAAATATTCTGCATTTTTCGCCTGAGAAGCTCGCCGCCGCCACCGTAAAATACAAAAACATTCCGTCAGCGTCAAAGAAAAAAGCCCCCATCGGAGGTCACTCAATCACCGTCAGTGGAGATTGGAAAAGCCTTCTATTTATTTCTGAAGTTCTGCAAGAAAAATCTCACGGAAAATCAGTTAGATGTGAGGGGAATAAAAGGGTTTCTGAAGAAAGTGCTCTGCTTCTAATGAAAGCGCGCTGTCATCAACGTGACATCGGTTTTTAAATATAAGGTTATGGACTGACTTATTCGATGTCAATTGAGGTTTTCTATTTTCATTATTGCTCTGAAGCCAACTTTGACACTGGGAGTTTTCTTCCTTTAAAGTTGACTGCTTCTGATGAGCCGCTGTGAGGCAAGCTCTGGAAAAACGATTTTTTTTTCGAACTTCAATGTGAAGAATTTAAATTGAAATGGTCTGTGAATTTTGCACGAATAAATGCAGGACGTCGTCACGTTAGAACTTACCTAGAGCACTATCAATATTGAACAATTGAAGTTTAAATTGCAACGTCTTATAGAGAACAACGTGAGCTGTGATGCGTGACGGACGCACGTATATACCAGTGATGCCAATGGTGGTCAGAAGGAAGTTGAGCGGCTGTAAGGTCCAAACCAGTGGATGTCAAGTAACAATTATTTTGAAAAATAAAAAAAAATCGTTCTGAAAGTAAACCTCAATCAGGGTAAGCTGAGCGAGTTCCTTTCCCTTAGTAGCTGGTGCTCTTACAAAAAGAAAAACAGAACTGTGCCCACTTGCAGCGGTGACTTCGCATTCCAAAGAAATCTTTCAGAATTCCTACCGCAGAATGTGGGAGCTGCTAAATTGTCAGAAAAATATACAAATTCTACAAATCTACCATGAATTAATATAATTCTCATTGATACTCCCGAGTCTCAGTATAAACATTCCAACTTTTCATCACTAAATTGCTTCCAGGCTGCATGTTTCAGTCGAACTTGTCGATCGCGTCATCTAGGTATTGGCATTGGGTCCGACTCGCTATTTTTGATACCGAAAAATCAGTGATGCAATGTACGCTAAACTCGTAACGCTACACACACGCGCGTATCTACGCTACACACGCGCGTATCTACGCTACACACAAGCGTTTCTACGCTACACACGCGCGTATCTACGCTACACACAAGCGTTTCTACGCTACACACGCGCGTATCTACGCTACACACGCGCGTATCTACGCTACACACGCGCGTATCTACGCTACACACACGCGCGTATCTACGCTACACACGCGCGTATCTACGCTACACACGCGCGTATCTACGCTACACACGCGCGTATCTACGCTACACACGCGCGTATCTACGCTGCACACGCGCGTATCTACGCTACACCCGCGCGTATCTACGCTACACACGCGCGTATCTACGCTACACACGCGCGTATCTACGCTACACCCGCGCGTATCTACGCTACACCCGCGCGTATCTACGCTACACACGCGCGTATCTACGCTACACACGCGCGTATCTACGCTACACACGCGCGTATCTACGCTACACACGCGCGTATCTACGCTACACACGCGCGTATCTACGCTACACACGCGCGTATCTACGCTACACCCGCGCGTATCTACGCTACACACGCGCGTATCTACGCTACACACTCGCGTATCTACGCTACACACGCGCGTATCTACGCTACACACGCGCGTATCTACGCTACACACACGCGTGCGTCTGGCTATGATATTGCCCTCAAATTCCTGACTTCAAAACGAGCGCAAGGTGAGCAAACTCGTCGAACCGTAATCCGGAGCGAGTTGCTAGGCCTTGAAAAAGATCCGGCTTTCGGGCCACAAAACAAACGGACTCAAAAAACATGCTTCATAACACCTGCGCACGTATCTTCTGAAAAAGAGGAGTTTCTTTGAAGTGGTGTGAAGCTTCCAGCTACCTTGGCACAGATGCGCTGGTTTAATGTAAAAATATTAAGCTCGTAAATAACCAGTTCAGAGTAATCTATGCGTTAATCATATATCTGCGTTTCAGCTGATTTTCAGCTGATTTCAGTTGCATCCTTCAGGAGGAGACAACTATTGTATCTATGAGAATTAGCTCTTCCAGGGGGATTATGTGAGGTCTCGAGCTAAAGGTTTGGTAGGCCTTCCTTCTGTTAAAAGAGAATAGTTTTTTGTTACGGACCATCTTTTTCGATTCACTGTAGTCCTGTGTTTCAAGCACTTCTAACTTTCTTCTATAATCTTAATTATATTTCATCACCATCCTTATCAACTTGCTGATTTTGTGCATAGGGGATCTTGTATGGGAACACATCATGTGCATAGATTCCCTGTTCCCTTAATTAAACTCCACCCTGAATAGTACCTTCATTTTTCCTCTATTTGGAATGCATTTGCTGTGGTTTGAGAGGCTTAAACAAACTCATCTGATCTGATCTACATCAATGTTCCGCAGCTGCATCTGAGTACATGCATCATCATTGATTAATTAACGTTGGAAATTCCTTATAATTTTGCGGCGAACGCCTTATCGTCAGTCGGCACAACTACACTGTCTTTGTAGCACCATCGGTGCGACATAAGCTGTGGAGTTAACCGAGACTCTCTTTGATATCTCATGAAATCTGCTCGGAATGCCTGCTTCAAGTCCGTCGCAAATTATTCATTTGCGAGTAAGCCGCTTTAATGCTTCGCAGCTCTGCAGCACATTGCTTAACATGAAGATGTAGCCGTGGGGTGTGATCTGGCTGTGAAGATCAGGGGATGTTGTTTTTAATTGGAGACTTCCGAGATCTCAGGCATCTGAGAGCTCGTCTATCGGTTGTAATCTCTGTCCATACTCCAGGTGTTGTGTCGTAGTCTCCAGCGCTGTCCACACTCCAGGTGTTGTGTTGTAATCTCCAGCGCTGTCCACACTCCAGGTGTTGTGTTGTAGTCTCCAGCGCTGTCCACACTCCAGGTGTTGTGTTGTAATCTCCAGCGAGATTACACACTCCAGGTGTTGTGTTGTAATCTCCAGCGCTGTCCACACTCCAGGTGTTGTGTTGTAATCTCCAGCGAGATTACACACTCCAGGTGTTGTGTTGCAATCTCTAGCGCTGTCCACACTCCAGGTGTTGTGTTGCAATCTCCAGCGCTGTCCACACTCCAGGTGTTGTGTTGTAATCTCCAGCGCTTTCCACACTCAAGGTGTTGTGTTGCAATCTCCAGCGCTGTCCACACACCAGGTGTTGTGTTGTAATCTCCAGCGCTGTCCACACTCCAGGTGTTGTGTTGTAATCTCCAGCGCTGTCCACACTCCAGGTGTTGTGTTGCAATCTCCAGCGCTGTCCACACTCCAGTTGTTGTGTTGTAATCTCCAGCGCTGTCCACACTCCAGGTGTTGTGTTGTAATTTCCAGCGCTGTCCACACACCAGGTGTTGTGTTGTAATCTCCAGCGCTGTCCACACTCCAGGTGTTGTGTTGTAATCTCCAGCGCTGTCCACACTCCAGTTGTTGTGTTGTAATCTCCAGCGCTGTCCACACTCCAGTTGTTGTGTTGTAATCTCCAGCGCTGTCCACACTCCAGGTGTTGTGTTGTAATCTCCAGCGCTGTCCACACTCCAGTTGTTGTGTTGTAATCTCCAGCGCTGTCCACACTCCAGGTGTTGTGTTGTAATCTCCAGCGCTGTCCACACTCCAGGTGTTGTGTTGTAATCTCCAGCGCTGTCCACACTCCAGGTGTTGTGTTGTAATCTCCAGCGCTGTCCACACTCCAGGTATTGTGTTGCAATCTCCAGCGCTGTCCACACTCCAGGTGTTGTGTTGTAATCTCCAGCGCTGTGTACACTCCAGGTGTTGTGTTGTAATCTCCAGCGCTGTGTACACTCTAATTTATCGTGCTCTTAAAGCAGAAAACAACACTGGCTGAAATAAAAAAGACTCATGAAAGATTGTGTTTAACAAAAAAATGTGTGAATGCGTCCGGTATTGCAATCGGTAGCGAATATTCGGCGGATTTGGTATCCTAAAGCAACCTAGCTGCTCAAATCTTAACAAATGGTCATCGAAATAAATATTCAAAACATTGATAAATTAGTCCAATAAATCTTCAAACACTGAACATTGAATTTTCATTAAATTTTGACTTTTCATTGAACATTTATTATGCATTGAATATTGAATATTCATTGAATAATGCTAATTCATTGAATATTCACTGGATATTGAATACTTGAATATTCATTGAATATTGAACTTATTGAATGTACAAGTATTCAAAATGAATAAGTAATAATACAGCTGTGCAGCACTAAATTACTGACAATTTATCCAACTCTTTGCCGCTCTTCACGCAGGGTTCAAGTTCTTAAGAAACTAATTTCTTATCTTTCTAATAATCTGAAAATAGCTCGTGTTCAATATTGAGCCACAGCTATTGTTCAACATTGAGCCATAACTATAGTTCAACATTGAGCCATAACTATTGTTCAACATTGAGCCATAACTATTGTTCAACATTGAGCCATAAATATTTTTTAACATCGAGCCATAACTATTGTTCAACATTGAGCCATAACTATTGTTCAACATTGAGCCATAACTATTTTTCAACATCGAGCCATAACTATTGTTCAACATTGAGCCATAAATATTGTTCAACATTGAGCCATAACTATAGTTCAACATTGAGCCATAACTATTGTTCAACATTGAGCCATAAATATTGTTCAACATTGAGCCATAAGTATAGTTCAACATTGAGCCATAACTATTGTTCAACATTGAGCCATAAGTATAGTTCAACATTGAGCCATAACTATTGTTCAACATTGAGCCATAACTATTGTTCAACATTGAGCCATAACTATTGTTCAACATTGAGCCATAAGTATAGTTCAACATTGAGCCATAACTATTGTTCAACATTGAGCCATAACTATAGTTCAACATTGAGCCATAACTATTGTTCAACATTGAGCCATAAGTATAGTTCAACATTGAGCCATAACTATTGTTCAACATTGAGCCACAACTATTGTTCAACATTGAGCCATAAGTATAGTTCAACATTGAGCCATAACTATTGTTCAACAATGAGCCACAACTATTGTTCAGCATTGAACCATAACTATTGTTCAACATTGAGCCACAACTATTGTTCAACATTGAACCATAACTATTGTTCAACATTGAGCCATAACTATTGTTCAACATTGAGCCATAACTATTGCTCAACATTCAAAACATTCACCACAAATCAAGGAACGTAAGGTCACTTATTTTGGAGGAAGACTTACGAAAATTGGCGCAGCTTTCTGTAACGCTCGGCGCTGCGCGAAAAAATGAGATTTTTGCCTTCACGGGTTTTCATTTCACAAGAGCCCGTCCACGGTCGTGCAGAACTTTACATTGCGTAGTGCGAGCCAGCAACAAAACATGGAGCCATGTTCCAGCGACGAATGCAAACTTGTTACGAGAGTCACGCTGAATATCTGGGAGGCGTGCGAGCTTTGTGTGATGTGTTTACTCGGGTTTTTGGCGTTTAAGTTTTGACGTAGCCATGTACGACGTGCGTTAGATTTTCGAAATTCCGACTTGCGCTGAATTCCTTGGCGGTGTGCGAGTTTTGGCGTATGAGTTTTGGAGTACAAATTTCAGCGTGTGAGTTTTGGCGTACGAGTTTTGGCGAATGAATTTTAGCGAACGAATTTCAGCGTGCGAGTCTTGGCGGACGAGTTTTGGAGGACGAGTTTTGGCGGACGAGTTTTACCGTTCGAGTTTTGGAGAATGAATTTTGGCGGATAAATTTTTGAGAATGATTTTTGGCGGATCAGTTTTGGAGTACGTACGAGTTTTGGCGTATGAGTTTTGGAGTACGTTCGAGTTTCGCCGTAAGAGTTTTGGCGTATGAGTTTTGGGGTACGAGTTTTGCCTTACGAGTTTTGGCGCATCAGTTTTGGCATTTCAGTTTTGTGGTACGAGTTTTGCCAAACGAGTTTTGGCGTATGAGTTTTGAAGTTCGAGTTTTTGGCGTATGAGTTTTGGAGTACGTACGATTTTTGGCGTTTGAGTTTTGCCATACGAGTTTTGCCATACGAGTTTTGCCATACGAGTTTTGCCATACGAGTTTTGCCAAACGAGTTTTGGCGTATGAGTTTTGAAGTTCGAGTTTTTGGCGTATGAGTTTTGGAGTACGTACGATTTTTGGCGTTTGAGTTTTGCCATACGAGTTTTGCCATACGAGTTTTGGCGTTTCAGTTTTGCCGTAAGAGTTTTGGCGTATGAGTTTTGACGAACGAGTTTTGGAGTACGAGTTTTGGCGTACCCGTGTGCGACGTGCTTTAGATTCCGTCCGTTTTTCGTTGGAATTGGATGAAAGTTTGTAACGTAATTATTTTTAATACTCATAAAAATTACAGGGCACTTTTCAAGTCGTGTTCTTTCTGCAACATTTGGGAAAGATGTAGAACATTGTTGCGGAAACTATTAAGACCTGTACACATGTTTGCTTTATGTCGCGTGAATTTTAGAAACTTGTGGTGCTGATCTATGTTTTTTTTGTGAAACTGAGACGAGAAAAATTCCAATTTATCAGGACACTCTCGCTGTTGGAACATCATTAAGAAAAGCAACCTTAGCATGCCAACAAACAACGTTGTTTTCTTGGTGCTTTTTTGTAGATATACTGAGTTACTTTATCAGCGCACAAAAATCAAGAGTTTTGAATGCCAAAGTTCATGCCCGACAGTATTGTGAGCTAATTTTTGCTTGTTTCAATTGTCCGTCGTTGCGATGTTGTTTTCCTGGTGGCTGTTGAGTGGAAGATTTATTAAGATTAACTTTTTCAGCGCACAAAAAATTTAGAGTTTTGAATACCAGAGTACACGCTCGGCGGCTCATTTAAATCAATCGTCGTGGTGGAGTTTTCTCAGTCGATGTAGAAGCTTATTTTTTATCAAGGGCTCATTTTTAGCAAGGGCTATGAAAACTGTTCATAAGTGAATCAAAAACATTTCTTCATGCAACTCAAGTTTCTGCCAACCCACAGCAGCACAAACAATGCAGGATTTCATCGAAAGGAAGTATTCACGTTTTACAAATGCCGAAGCAATTCTCATTATGGTCCAGCCTCACAGTTTTGAAGCAGGTTCCTACAACACGCAATTATCGTCGCATTTAGAGAGCAATTCCGCTTGATTATCGGCTGGCTAAGCTCGCCTAACCCCTGCTCGATTAGGAATGGCGATAACGGATTAAAAACCATTTCGTCGATAGAAAATTAACGGTTATCATTAGCAAAACTTTCAGCCGGCGTGACTGGTATTCTGCGAATGCGTACAGCTAACGATTTAAAATGCGTCCTAATGTTCACTGCATTAACTGGATGGTCGTGATGGCAGTGATTGGAGGCTCAAAATGGCAGTGACTTATCAGTGACTGAAGTCATAATGGCAGTGACTCAATGGTTGCGATGGCAGTGATTGTAGGAGGGTCATAATGACAGTGACTGAATGGTCGCAATGGCAGTGATTGGATAGTAGCTTGTTGGCTCGAGTACCACAGTAACTATGTGAAGCAGTAATTATTTACTCTGTAATTTTGTATTGCAGTTTGAAGATCGAGGCGAAGACACAAAATTTTCAGCTTCAGGTATCGCGGAAGCTGGAAAATGTCATTTTTTAAGTCAGAGACCAGAAATACGGGAACACTTTCTTCAGCTACTTCAGTCTTGTTTCGTAACCTTCCTTCTCAACTTACTGTTTCTTTGCACAAAGGACCTTGTGTGGTAACGCATCTTGTGCATACATTCCACATTTTTTTAACACTCAACTAAATAGTGCTTCTATCCTTTTTCTCTTTGGAACACCTTTGTGGCGGTTAGGGAGGCTTAAGCTAACTTATCTAATTTAATCTTGATGATGGCTTACGCTGAGCAGAATATCAACAGAATGATCAACCCAAATACAAAATTTTAGTTTCTTTTTGATTGAGCTTGATTAAAAATAAAATAGGGTAAGGAAGATAAATAAGGTTTTCATTCTTTCAAGTACTGGAAGTAATGAACACAGACCGGCATCTCTCAAGCTACAATTAGAACTATTTTTATTACTACTATGACTACTATTATAAGTTTGAATCTCCTTAGTCTCATCAGAGGCGAACGAGAGGGAGTAAAGAGAAGGGATCATTTAATATACACGGTGAAAAATGGTAAATCTATGCACAAAGTGTGTTTCCTCACAGACTGCCTTCGAAGGCCTATCTATAGCTGAATTAATCTTACAATATCTAGTCTTCATAGCACAAAATAGAAAAGCATTACTAGCCTAAGCCTACTACCAATCCTATGCTTTTGTAGGAGGGGAACACCTAAGATTCAACATCATGTTCATGTATTTTACATCTCAAATACGAACTCTTCATTTACCCTGTGAATTTGGGGCACTTCAATTCATCACGTGAGTGCCGCTGTTCTTGTTAAATTGAATTTTTGAGTCGCACCCAACCGCTTCTCACTTTCCCAGTGCCAACAGTACGTCAATTTCAAGTTAAATTATACTTCTCTTGCCAAGTATCGTGTCAACGCCAAGTTTCAGCTTCATTCCTTCCCAACTTTAGCGCGAGAGTTGAGAGCGTCGGCACCATCTCGCTGAACTGCCTTGAGTTGGCAGCTCGCGTTAGAGCGGACGATACAGCGCGCTATTTCAGCCGTCATCATTACGGCTTGCTGGAGCTGTTTTACGGTGAGGCAGCTGAGACATGATACACTGACCACAACTCTCGCGTGTAAAACATTATATGCTGGCTCGCGTGCCAGTTTAGACATGATACACTGACTAAAGCCCTTAGGTGACTCAGCTTAAACATGATACACTGACCAGAACTCTCGCGTTACTCAGTTTAAACATGATACAAGCACCACAACCCTCGCTAGTGAAGAGCTCAGTGTATCATGTCTTAGCAGCGTCACAGCAAAATGCTGCTTCACATTTGACATAGCTTAGTGCATCGCTTGCTCGAGTTCATTTGCGAGCTCTGCCAGACTCGCTTCCCTCATCAAACCCGCCTTTGGACCGCCCTATAGCTCCGTACTTCCGACCCCGCGCTGTCATTTGGTTTTCGGCTGCACTTCAAGCTTTATCTCCTGCATTAGACTCTGCTCCAGCTTCTATGGGGTTCCACTCGTCAGCTCTTGCGTAAAAGCTGATGAAATCGTGAAGATAGTAGCGGAAATACAGTGGTGGAGATGGAGTGGCTTATGCGAAGGAAGTGGCGGAGATGAGAGACACTGCAAACAAAAACTGGTTCATGTGAGACGTCTAGGACTGCTATAGCGCTTCATAGTAGATATGTAATGAGTGCAGATGGAAATAGAGTAGAGTGGTGATGATGGGACGTTAGCAATGATGAGAGCTCGCCTCATCGCTCAGCTGCGTGGTGTTGCATGATGTTGTGATGTCAGTCTCATGGTAGATCAAGGCTGTTGTATAACAAGCATACCACGTACTCTTGAATGATCAATCGAGTGCTGCAGGAAAACTATTCAAAGATCGAGTGATTCAATCGTGCTGGCAATTCGTATTACGATAGACATTCAATTCACGTGCAGTATGAGTTCTTCCTTAAAATGAATCAAACAGTAGCTGCTACTTCTCACCATTTTTTGTATTGGATACCCGTTTTTCACAATGAAATAAAATGAGCTCTTTGCTAGATGTCATTTATGAAGAAAAGAACTGCTCTAATCTCTGATTTTGTTGAGCTTGCATTAAAAGATGAGTTAAATTTTTAAGCATTTTGCTTAGCACTTAACAAGATATGATTTAAAACATGGAGAGAATAACCCGTAGCAACACCCCATGCATTGAACAACTTTGGCGGATCTGTACATGAGCTTACACAAACCTTAAAGCTGCACTTCCTGCCTTATTCAACATTCTTCATATTTCTATGACAAACTTTCGTGAGAGGTAAGCCAGGCCCTGAAAACGAGCAAGAGCCTCATGAGAATCGTCCAGAAATCTGAAAGAAACTCAGGAGAAATGTCTTATCAGGACTTGCAAAACTCAAGGAAATCTCCGGGGGAGAAAGTTGGTCTCGAGAGGAGTGCTTATTGAGGCGCTGCTCAGCTTGGCTGCTGAGGCCCTGCTGAGGCCCTGCTGCTGAGGCACTGCTGAGGCACTGCTGCTGAGGTACTGCTGAGGCACTGCTGAGGCACCACTGACTGCTGATGCACTGCTGCTTAGATGCTGAGGCACAGTGGGACGCTAGCAGCTCTGCGTTCGAATACAAGAGCAGGATATTCAAATAAATTACCCCGTCGTGTGTGCTCAGCTGTCAGCAAAAGTTTCTATGTTTGCCTGGCAACGCTACGTGACTTTTCTTGGGGTCGAAAAACTCGATGTGTGCCGTTTTTCGAATGCAACGCAAAGATTTTTTCCCAGAGGAACATTTCGTGTGACGTAGCAAGGATGTGAAATAACTTCTATTGCTAGTTTTATAGCAGCGATGACGTAAATATTTTGAAACTCCTAACCTAGAGTGCCGTGATGTACAATTTATGACAGCTAAGTCTACCAGTGTTGAATGATCTTGTGCCATAATGGCATGACGGTGAAGTCAACGATGGATCTCGGGGTGACGGGATAATTTTCCATTTATACACTTTGACCGCCATTCGTTAAACTGAAGTTCATTATTCAACACAAATTTAAAGTAAATTGAAGTGATTAATTTTGAAAATAACAAACATTACCTGGATCATGCCTTCAATTAACTTTGATTAAGTATTTCTGAAAATAGAGTTGGTGACTACTGGTCGGTCAGCAGCTTCAAGAAAATCCCTTCTATGGTAGCGCGCGTTGCGGTCGAGGTGTTAATTTAGAACAGTTTAAAAACAACTTAGACAATTTATTTACCACAAGTGATACAGCAATAGATTTTATCTCAAGTCTAGTACAATGGACACATTTGGGCATAGCTGCTTGGGGATTTCAATTTCAAATGAAATTGAGATCACGTGCATTTTAATATTCATGCCTCGTTAGGTCTTGAGGAACATTTCTTTAATGAATGCAACGTTTTCAAATCCTTACTGCGGGGAATATAATTTAATGTCGTACTTAATCATCGTATTTCAGTTACCTACCTCGATGGCTTGGGTAGGCTCCCTAGATGGTACAGGTTGTCTTTCCTAGCTCATTTCTACCTTATTCATTATTTTCTAAAGAGTACTACTTGTTTCTCTAAGATGCTATTAGTTGTTTTACCTAAGTGATAATGATAATTTTATGATGCCTAATTGGTGTTCGCAGTGAAGTCAAAGCGGTAATTCTTTTTTTTTATAGTGTAGGTCGTTTGCTAGAGACACGCTTAAAATATTACTCGTGACATTAGTGTATCAAAGGCCTTTATTTTGATATTGTTGCAGTTACAGCCTTCGTTTCGATATTGTAGTGAAGTCCCGAGCTGAGAATAGGTAGGCATTTTTTTTTTGTTGAAATAAAACTTTTTGTTTTGTTAAGGACCATCTTTTTTTCGGGTTCACTGCAGTCTTGTTTTTCAACACCTCAACTTCCTTGAATTTCACGTTGTTATTGCTGGATGCAGTTATTGCTATTTGGTCTTCGCAAAGTGACTGCACTGCAAGACACAATGCAATACAAAATCACAGAAAATACAATGCAATACAAAATCACAGTAAAATATAGTGCAAAACAACACCATAGCAAAACACAGTGCAGTACAAAATCATAGTAAAATATAGTGCGAAACAACATCATTGCAAAACACAGTGGAGTACAAAATCACAGCAAAATACAACGCAAAAGCGCACCTCAAAACAAGAATACGAGGCGTGCGGAAATGAGCTTCTCAGTGTGTTCCTGCGCCTGCGAGCCTCTTCCCCGCACCACCTCCCACCGACACTGCAGGGGCGGACCTGCTGATGAGCTCACCTTTCCTTTGCCTGATGAGGTGTGTGCGGGTGCCTGCTTTGAAATGAGGACTCTGGCACAAACAATTTAAACAATTAATTCACCACAAGCGAAACAGTAGATTATTACTTAGGTCTAATACATTGATCAAATTTGAGTATAGTTACTTGAGGATAGCTACTACTCTTGTATTGCACAAAGGATGTTATATTCCAATCAAGCCTGATACACATCGTCATGTACGTCGGTTTTATATGCCTTATTATTAGCACTAAGACGCAATGACGGTTAGTATTGGTCAAACCGGTACCCATTTCCAACACCTGGGTGGAATGGGGAATTGTGGGCGAGTTCTCCCTGTTCCCAACGAGGAGAATCACCGGGCGGCACTGCCGAGATTCAAACTGCCGACACCTTCCTGTGAAGAGCGCGCAGTCTTAACCACTGCATTTTGAAGGACGCACTTCTGTATTCATAGTTCGGTCATAAAATGAAACGAGATGTTGCAATGCAACGAGGTTTCTTAAAACTGTTTAGCAGTTAATGTGATTCTGATTTTTTTGCAGATTATTTTTTGCCCTTTGTTTTTTGGGAAGAAAAATTTCCTCAGGGGGATACAAATATTGTGTCCGTGGGAATTATGGGAATTAGCCCTCCCAGAGAGCATATGTGAGGTCCCGGGTTAAAGGCTAGGTAGGCTTTCCTTACATTGAACTAGAATAAGTTTTATTATTTTTACGGACCATCTTTTTCGGTTCACTGCTGTTCTGTTTTTCAGCATCTACTAATTTCTTCAACTTTTATTCTGTTTAGCAAGAAATAAGTCATAATTAGTCAGAAATAAACAAGAAATAATTAACAATTAATCTGAAATGTCAGAATCAATCTGAAATGAGTTAGAATTAGTCAGAAATAAGTCAGAAATATTTCAGAATTAATCATAAATGTCAGAATTAGAAAATAATGAGACAGAATTAGCCAGAAATACATCAGAGTAAATCAGAAATATCTGAGAAATAATTCAGAAATAAGCCAGAATGTTAAATAAGAGCATGCAGTGCAGCTATAAGGTTTGTACAAACATATGCACAGAACTGCTGATGCTGTTCAATACGTGGTGTTGCTACTTTCTCTCCTTGCTTTAAGCCATGAAGCACATTCACGCAAGCTTTTATCACCTCTTGCTGATGTAACTATAAATTTTTGCATTAAAAATACGCTCGGTTTTAACCCACCATTTCTCAAAAAGCGTACAGATTTTTACATCAAAAATACGCTTGGCATTGACCCAGCATATTTCAAAAAGCGCTCAGATTTTCACATCAAAAATACGATAGGCTTTGACCCACCATTTCGAAAAATGTGTGCAAATTTTTACTTCAAAATTGCGCTTGGCTTTGACTAACCATTTGGAAAAATTGTGCAAATTTTTACATCAAACATGCGCTTGGCTTTGACCTACCATTTCACAAAAAGCGCGCAGATTATCACATCAAAAATACGCTTGGCTTTGACCCACCATTTCGCAAATACCGTGCAGGCACGATAAAGAACTTTCCTCCAGAGCGTTTGCTTGGCCTGCAGCTCTGCCAAAACGCTGTTTGTCCTCTGCCTCTCAAGAGGTGACACAGCAGAAAAAAGGATCAGTTTCCGATAAAACATTTCGTCTTCATCCTCTTCCAGCCCGAGCTATTGAGCCACTTTGTCTCTACTTTGCTGAAATGGCCTCGCCAAGCAATTTTGTGCGAGCCGTGTGCAGCAAATACGGGAGTGTATTGTGTGTGGACTTTGTCAGGTGATGTCATTTTTATACATTTGAATTTCATACATTTCCATACATTTCATATTCATACATTTGACAGGTTGTTAACTGTGAATGCATCGCTACAGCGTACATTTTACCTTTCTTATTTGTTTGTTAAACAAAGGACACTTGATTCATGTACGTTTACTGGCTAATGTGATAATGCTTACATGTGCGTTTACTCGTAAAAGTAATTACGCTTACAAGTAAGTTCACTCACAAAAGTAATAACGCTTACATGTACGTTTACTAACTAAAGTAATAACGCTTACATGTACGCTTACTCGTTAAAGTAAAAACGTTATCATAGACCCGATTAAAATCATATCAAAAATCTGGTATCACACACTTTTATTTAGGGGCCAAAAAAAATTAAGTCAATGAAAATTGAATCGATTGTTTAAGAAAACGCAACTTGTAGCGAGGAAAAAGGTACAGCAAATTTTCTGAAGCCTTTTTGGCTAATAATCCTAAAAAATAATACTCTCGGTGTGTTTATTTATTTATTTATTTGTTTGGTGTTGGTATAATTAAATAATAATGCACAGTCGTTCTTTGCTTGGTTGGTTGGTCCGTCTCTCTGTGACGCTCCTAAGGATGCTCAATGACCGAATCTGTGATACGAGTTTCACCAGTGCACAAGTACAAGAATATTTTAATAGCGGTACTATTAGGATGAAAATATTTTATTGTCATTCACATCTGGAAAATATATATAATGAATATGTCGAATCCCGTCATTTTTAACGCGCTGTGTACACTAGTTTACTTTGCATTTTTATGAACTGCTTTAGCAATTATGACGAGTAGCATTTGACGAGGAAGATGTTTATTGTTAGAAAAGCTATTCCTTTTAATTATTTTTTTGAAAGGTTGACTCTCAACACCAGTTCTTCAAACATGAGCATTTTAGGTGCTTCTCATTGCTGCATTTACCTTCGTAAATGCATGCACAAATGTTTAAAATTTTGTAATTTTCTTATTGTAGTACTCATCTAAGTTTATTGCTGGTGCTTCAGTGGAGAGTTTCTCGAAATTAAACCAAGGAAAAATATTTGTCTTTGCTATTTTCAGTATCTCTCCAAACTTCAAATGTCTGCGGAAACCTTTTTTTTTGGTTATTTTCAGTGTCCCTCCAAACTGCAGATGCCTGCACAGCTTCATCAAGTTTAGGGCAGAAATAAACTGCTCGTAATTACGGCCGTTTGACTTTACCCCCGCTGACGGCAGGCGAAATGACTCGCCTGTCACAGGCAGCCGCTGCGTCTGGCATGTATACGGGACGTCTTGTGCAGTTAACCCGCAGCTGACCTGCAGCGTTCGCCTGCCAGACGAACTTTGGGAAACATGTACGGCTTGGTCCTAAAAATGATTATATGCATTGTATCGAAGACGACTCGTTGCTGTTCATTTTCTACTCCGTCTTATGAACCGAAACTTATTCATTCGATAAAATAAAACTTTACATCATGTGATAAACCAAAACTGGACTTCATTTGATAAAATCAAACTCGACCTCATTTGATAAAATCAAACTCGACTTCATTTGATAAAATCAAACTCGACTTCATTTGATAAAATCAAACTCGACTTCATATGATAAAAATCTAACTTAACTTCATTCGAAAGACTAAAACTTGACTTCATTCCAAAACTTCAAACTTGCCTTCATTTGATGGAACCCCAAACTTGTCTTCACTCGAAAAACCAAAACCTGACTTATAGGTGGTTGTTTGGTATGAAGGATGCTGAATTAACGCTATCTTGTTTACCAAACAGGTAGTCAACTGAATTTGAATTTTATTTGTTGAATAGTGAATTTAAATATATTTTTTAAATGAGATCACGGCCAAAAAATTACAAACTGTTAAGTAGTGTTATAGAAAGATAAAATGACGTAAATAGAAAAAGGCTATTATTTTGAAAGAATGGGTTGTAAAGTCTATTCACGATACCAAGGTGGCAGAGCTTAAACCTTCACTACTTTTCATGGAATTCTTTGCGTCTCACATAATGTTAATTGCACGCTATGCACCACACAATTGACGGGACAGAGGGTGGGAGAGAGACAGTGATAGAGAGTGACAGAGAAGGAGAGACAGACAGAGACAGACAGTGAGAGAGAGCATGAGTCATGCAGGCAGAGGCAGGCGTGTGAGGGCGTGTCTGCATGCCACAACGCAGGTCAAATTTGTGCAGCTTTTTGCTCGACTTGATGCCCTGAGCCTGAAGTCCTCATGATGTAACTGTACAGTTGTATTCTGAATACAATTGAGTTCTCCCACAACGTCAGCAACTTCTATGATACTAGCCATGATGATAGCCGAAAAGGGTTAACAGCTTAACAAAATAAAAAAATTCGTTGCCTAATTGCGTTTTCAAATTTCGCCTCAAGTATACAAACTGGAATACTGGGTACGTGATTGTTGCGCAAATTTTGACTGTACGTCAGCCTGTGGTGCTTGTGCACATGGTGCTCGTTAGTTTGATTAGTGCGTATGTAGCACGTGTGCGTGTAGTTCGTGTGGATGTGACACGTGTGCGTGTGGTACGTGTGAGTCTGGTAAGTGTACGTGTAGCACGCATGAATGAGGTGTGTGTGCACTTAGCACATGTGCGTGTAATTAGTGTACATGTGAAACATGTGCATTTGGTAAGTTTAAGAGGGGTAGGACAGCGTTTATTAGGTCAATCATAACATAATAAATCTATTATGTGTATAAATCCATTTATCTATTATATAATTATTTCAATTATATCTACTATAGAAATCTATTCCAGCGTCAAAGGTCATGTTGGACACGGTATACTTTGGCTTGGCCTCCAACAAATCTAAAGGTCAAGCCTGAATGTTTTAGCTTCGCGTCCTGAGAATAATACAAAAGTGCCGGGCACGCTCAGTTTTTAATTTTTCAAAACGAATTCCGCGTTCAATTGGAACCAAAAATTTCTTATGTAATTCGGGCGCTGTATCGAAAAAAATATTTATTTACAATATCTTGAGTAATTAACTAGTTTGTTATATTAGCTTACAAAAATTACCATCATCCAAGGCGACGAATAAAAAACCAGTTACTCCACACACCAGCTCTGTCACTAAACGCGTAAGTGCCGCCTTTGTATCCTGCTATTTCATTAGTTATGGTCATTTAGTTATGGTCATTCATATCTTGAGCTGTACTTATGAGCTTGTAAATATAAGGTACATTAGCCAGGGGAATCCTTTTTGTTTTTCTCTCAAATTCTATTCAACCAATTACATGGTTATCACGGTACTTATTATATTTTCAGTACCATGTACCAGTACCTTTAAGTTGATAATTATTAAAAAAACTATTGGAACTAATTTATTACATCAATTATAATGTAAATAAAGTATATTTCTTTCTTTTCTTTCCTTTCTTTTTCGTTACCATTGTCATTCCATGGATTGTTTGCCTCTCGCATTCTTTTCAATCAGGTACGATGTCAGTTTTCGCTAATGGACTGAGAGACAGACCGACACACTCCAGCCCTGACGCTGCGAAAATAAAAAGATATTTAAGTGCCTGTAACTGCGAGTACTGCATCCTGTAACTGTGCCTGTAACTGTGAAGGCTGTAACTGTAACTGCAAGTGCTGCACCCGTCTGCAGCGTTGGTTGAGCCCCTTATGAAACAAGAATATCGTTTGATGCGAACACCTCTCCACAATCACTACCGCTTCATCATTTTTTCATGGGCTGGCAAACTCGTTTTATTTAACTGAAGGAGGACTTACCAGCGGATGCATCGCAGCGATTTCATTAGCAAGTTGTAACTCGCTTCACATTTTGTGCCGCCCGTTCAAGCTGCAGGGTAAATTTAACGGTCCAAATAACAAGAAACGAAGCGGAATAGTCGCTTCGTAGGAAATTCTAGCTGGCCAGGAAATAATGGACTTTTGATGTTTACACTCTGGCTTGTTCATCGAGCTGCGGCTAATGGATTATGAAGCACAAGTTTTCTGGCTCGCACGTGGAATGGACGGGAATGTTTTGTGGGCTAGAGAACGCTGTATTGAGCGGAGTGTAGGTTGTCCTGAGTTCCCATTAGAAGTGCTGAGTGCCCATTAAAAGTGCTCAGTTCCCATTAGAAGTGCTGAGTGCCCATTAGAAGTGCTGAGCATTACGAGAGCATCAGTACTGTTGAGTTTGTTCCCAAGTTTTGTGACAGCTCTGTGTGTAGCCTTGATTTGAAGCTTGAGGTTCCGAGCTGAGAGTTAGGTAGGTCTTGTTTTTCTTGAAATTAAATAGGCTATATATTAAAAATTTTTTTCTTAATATCACCATTGATTAGAAAATACGCACGTTAAATAGTGAGAGCATCAATGTTTACACATAGAAGCACATAGATATAGCGAATTTAGAGACACTTTCACCTTTTGTGCATAACCTATTACCGTAACGTATTTTTTATGATTCATTTTTCATTAGGTTTTTTCATAGGCTATTTTTCGAAACCTTTTTTCATCAGTTGTTTCTCATAAACTGTTTACATAACCTATTCCAATAACTCATTTTAGATAACCTATTTTTCATAACCTATTAACACAACTTATTTTTCATAACTCATTTTCCCTAACTCATTGTTCAAAGCCAATTTTTCATAAGCTATTTTTCATGACAAATTATTACCATAACATTATGTTTTAACCATTCGCTAGATAGACTCTCTATTGCTATCTTCTTCACAAGAAAGCCGTGAAGATAGGCATCGTACGTGCGGCAGTGCGTGGCGGCCCCACGCTGCCGCAGAGGCCGGCCGCATCACGCGTCCGATGATCACATTCTTAGAATTTCCCTCAGGAGTTTTGGACTGCGCTGACCGGGAAATATGCCTCCAGAAATAACGGCCACAAAAGAACTAAACTTATGAGGTCTAGTTTTACTGCGAACCAATAAAATGCATTGAGAAATTCGTGTTGAAAGTTGCAGGGTGTTGGTTGAAGTAACTTATGGATTAAATGCACTGAGAAATGCGAATTGAAAGTTACTGGGCAGAGGTTGAATTAGCTTATGGATTCATCAGATTCATGCAACTTTGCTGATGAAATGGGATGAGAAATGTGGCCAATTTGCATCGGGGATATGCTAGGTAAAACGAGTAAATTACAAAGCAATTTCAAGCGATCAAAGGAGGGGAAAGGTGCATTTTGAGAAAATGTTCCTCTATGCGAGACACAAATGAATTTTTAAAATGTCAGCTGAAATTTGTGTCTGTAATACAATATGTAGACAAAAGTTCTAGAAATATTATAATTAAGATGACGCTATAAAGGAAGAAGTAGATAGGCACCCTGCTGTATTGGAAACACTCGTGTAAATGCGAATCTTCGCAGCTCCGAATAAGTGTGCCACAGTTAAGGAGAAAAATAAAAATATAAAGTGAAAGTATAACTAAACCCGCGGCAAACTTGCTGTAACTTGCATGTCATAATCTCCGTCTTGATGCTGCGTTAGAACTTCATTTGCTCCTTGAAAGCTATTGAATTGAAAGCTATTCAATATTAAACACAATGAAAGGTTCTGCCTCGCGGTTTGGGAACACAAAGATACCACGCGTGGCTGTAAAAAACCTACATTCGTCCCTGATGACTCATGGAGTAAATCCAGCCAAAAGCTGAGGCAAAAGTAATGATTTGAGTTTGATGAGGCGTAACGAGTGAAATCAAAAAGTTCGGTCTCTGTTCGGTAGTTGCTTCCGAAATGTTAGTAGTACCTAACGACATTTTTGAAGAAGACAGTCATTACTAAAGAAAAACAGTTCATTTCCAATAAAGTTTACTAGGTTCTTTCGTTAATGAAACTCAAATTTCCATCGTATATATGCTTCTAAATAATCTAAAATAACTCCAGCATTGATGCTTTTAAGCTTGAGAACAAAAAGCAAGGCGAAAATCGCTACACGTAAAGTCATTTTTATTAAAAATGAGATCTCATGCAGAAGAGTGCAATGTTCCGGTCTCCCTAAATGATTTTAAAATCTTGGCCGGTACCTCTTACACAACAGATTTACGCCTTCGCGAATCTTTGCATATTTAAAAAAAGAAACCTATACTAAATGACACCCAAAGTACTTTCCCCACTTCGTGTTGCCAACACCTAATTCAGCTACTCAGTCCTTCCCCTAATATTATTTTACCGTTGTTCTTGTTTTTTCAAAGTTTAGATTTTTACAGATACTTCTTAAGCGTATTAATTCATTCTCTTTTGGTTTCGTTTAACAGAGATTTTTTTTTGCTGAAGATGGACAGTTTGTCCGAAACGTTCAGTTGTATTTGATCATTTTTAATCAAAATGACTTTAGGTGTAGCGATTTTCGCCTCGCTTTTTTTTTGCTTCTAAATAGCACCAGGTGCTTCTAAACATTTCTTTTTTCGACACTTTCTGAAAAGCAACGCTATGTACTAAAATTCTAAACAGCGACAAATTAAATTCTAAATAGCAACAAGTTCTCTCTTTACAATGAAAATAAATGTTAATTTTTTTGACACTTTCTGAGAAGCAACTCTATGTACTGAATTTTTTTCTCTTATAATTTTTGAGAGGCAGTTCACACCCAGCGCTCCGAGCTGTCCAACGCTGCTGGAGAGCTCGTTTAATAGAGCAAATGAGCGATCAATTCGTTTCTGACTTCTCTCCGCCGGCGCAACGAGCAGTGTGTGTGTGTGTGATCAGACTGTGTAGTGTACCTTTTTGAATCATATAGAGGATGTAGTTTAAAAAATATAAAAATATATACAGTATATTTAGAAACACATTTGAATAAAATTAAATTTCATTTAAAATATTTATATCAAAGCTGTATCTGGTTCTGGGGCATTGTTGAGAAAAGAACCGTTTAAAAGCGTCATTCTTCTTTCTTTTCCTACACATTTGACGTACGATAGCAATCGAATCAAGTTCATTTCACTAAAATGAATTGCACTAACGAAATAAAGGTCCGCACTCATTACGCTGTGTTCAGGTACCCAGCTCAGATGGTGTGACCAGAGTCTGATACTCCAAACAAGCAAGTAAGATAGAAAATGAAACAATATTTATACACTCATTTAAGTAGTGAAACCGTAAGATGGCTACGCATCCCTGTGTTACTATTGTCTTCCGACATGGCATCTCTAACTTAGGTTTAACTTCAGATCTTGTTGCGGATTTTGTGTAGCACTCTAACGAATAACTACAGATTTCGTTTATATACTGCTACATGAATAATCTTAGTTGAAAGATGGGCCTTAATTTGAAAAATTAGGCTGAGATATTCGTGGCAATTTTTGCTGTCACAGAGCTGAGAAGTGAGGGGTGCAGATTGGTACACACTTTCCCATTTTGCACGGAGTGTTGTAGTATAGTTCTGTTGAATGAATATTTGACTTAAAAGTCTTGTAGCGATGAAGCTGGGAGCATAATATCTAAGCCAACTTGGGAAAACTTGGCTACCAAGTGCACCTTGCGACGACTTGAAATGCTTGAAAATCTAGCTTCAGGTTACCTCTCTAGTGAGCGCTGGTCTGGGAACTGCTTTGCGATCACAGATATTTTCCTTGACATCTTAGAGAGCCAAGAAAATGCTAACAAAAGAAAATAAAACTATTCTGCAAGTTAGTGTTTTCTGGCGAGCATTTTTATGCACCTCAAAATGTGCAGTAAACAGGCCAGAGTGTAGGCGTGAAAATGAAGAAATGTATTTAATTTATCCTAACTTCGCCGGGATAACTGAACACGCTAGATGCGTGCAATTCTGAATAGCTCATTGAAGTGTAAAAATGTTTCCACGACTGCTTCAGTGTCTTGCGTTTGTGGATTTAAGTTATGCACCTTTGGTGAAACTTGATTGTTTTACATTGCGAGCACAGTATACAGTACTTGATTCAGTCGTCTCGCATGCGGTCTGTATTTGCCGTGAGTTAGATTCGACAGGCTTTTTGGTATGAAAGTAATATTACCTGGAAAATTGTATGTGATGTTCCCATCAGGTGTATGTAACAGTGTTTGTTCGGCAGTGCAGCAAATGGCATCACTGGGAAAAGTTATGCCACAATTTCCAACTCGCCCCAGGTGTCAGAATTGGGCAAGTCTCGACCGTGGGTAACCAACGCTGCGTCCTGACATCGCTTATGAGGCACCTGGAACACCAATGCACAAAATGACATTTTGTATCAAACTTGATACAACTTGAACTCATTTCTTAGCTACATCACGGGTCACAATTAAGCTAACTCATGTATATTGCAATTCAGAATGTGTAGATGGTCATCCTTGGTTTCATATTTTAACTTTCTTTAACAGTTCATTTGAGTTCAACTACATGGGAACCAGTCTTGTCAGCACTTGCATGGTTTTGCTCGTCGGAACGATCCCATAATATATTTACAGTCTTCTTTTGGAGGCAGATTGAAAATAAATTGTTACCAGAACGTGTATTACTGGAAGCCATGTGAAGCAAATTGCCGCTCAGTGCGACGCTCCCAAGCGACGACTTGTGCTGCCGGCCGCTGGTGCGGCTATTGGACATCAGATATTAAAAAAAAAATTTTCTCCACAGAATGAAAAAAAAAATTTCCGTCAAATTGGACATCAGATGTTAGAAAATGTTCTTCTCCACAGAATGAAAAAATTTGGTCAATGTTGAGTGAAATTTCTGCAAATGTTCACGTTGGGAGTCGTGGCTCAAATGCTATTCATTTTTTAAAGCGATTTCAATTGAAAATGAGGGATTTGTGATTGTTTTAGAGTAGTGCAGGAAATTTTTTCTACCAACGAAGATTTCAACCAACAGCAGTTTTTCCTTTCTCCGTAAAATGCAATTATTTGTTACTCTTCCATTACGAGAGAATAAAATCTAAAATAATAGCCAAGAAACTGATTTAAAATCATCCCTCTCATTGGCTACGCAACGTCTGAGATTACTGTTGGAGAACCTTGTGCGGTTTGTGACCACGGTAGAGGAAACAAGGTAGGGTCATTTCTATGGGAGAAAATACACCTGCTCTTGTTCGGCTAGCTAAAAGGACGGCTTTATTTCACACAAACTTTATGACGTCACCAAAACGTAATATCGTTAGGCCAATAGCACGGTAGAGGAAACAAGGTTGGTGCAAAACAGTATTTTTTTGTCGGCGGTGTGGTTTTGCTGACGTCACGGCAACGAACCAATAGCAGCGCTTATCTTGCATCTGGTAGCACTGCTACCTCCAAATCTGGCTTTACTATTGGTCTAACGACACTACGTTTTGGTGATGTCATAAAGTTAAAGCCTTTCTATTGGCTAACCGAACGAGAGGAGGTGTATTTTCTCCCATAGAAATGACCCTACCTTGTTTCCTCTACCGTGGCCAATAGTGGACCCAGGTTTAGGGGTAGCAGTGCTACCAGGTGCAATATGAGCACTGCTATTGGTTCGTTGCCGTGACGTCAGCAAAACCGCACCGGCAATGAAAAAAAGACTGGTTTGAACCTACCTTGTTTCCTCTACCGTGTTTGCGACCAAGGGTCGGTTTTTCAAACAATTTACGTCATCGTAGCGGTAAAGCTTGAGGAGTCCCTTTTCTTGAAATATCTTAGATCCGCAACGTGCTACAGAACGTAGCGTGGCCGAGTCTACTGCAAAAAATTTGAGCGGCCAGCTCTACACCTAGGGCGTAAGTTAATTTAGATTAATAAACTAATGAACTTGATAAATAAATTTATATCAATGAATCAACAAAGTAGATAAATAGATGTAAATGGAGAAATTTTCAAAATTGAGAGCTAAATTTAAATAAATAAGTTAACAAATAAACTAATAAGGAATGCTGCCCTAGGTTCTGGCCCTCTGCTACCGATGGTCCTCAAGACCATTCTTCGACACTCACTCCAGATTCCGCTGTCAAAATAAACAAACTAAACAAACAAACATCGGCATCTAAGGATGCTTTATTTCCAATTCAAGTCTGATACATATCACCTTGTAAATTGGTTCTTCAAATGCCTTATAACAAACACCAGGAGACCATGACGCTTTCTCCCGGTCGAAACCGGTACCCATTTCAGACTCCTGGTAGCATGGGGGTAGTGTACTTTGAATTTTTCCCCTATACCCAACAGAGAAAATCGCTACCCAGAGCCGGGATCCGAACCCTCGATGTCTTCACAGAAGGGCAGGTCCTTAAACCACACGGCTATGACGAGCACCAAAATCCTGCTTGTGTTTAGAATTTAGGTTACACATACATTTTGCCCACTAAAAACACAAGTACGTCTGTACTAATCGAATGAAGGCTTCACTCTATCTTCTACGTCATTTGATCGTGATTAAGTACAAACAGCAAGGGAGAAAGACAGTTATTATATATATCACTAAACGTGTAGAGTATTTGGACGCTTTAATCACATTCCGAAGACAAAACTCACGGTCTTCTTTTACACTACAAAATTGAAGTTGGATTGGTTCAGTCTAACATATGCATGAAACTCACACCGTAAAACCTGACGCAACCGAACTCCAATTTTTGTTTGAACTGACACTCTTAGCACAGATTTATAATAGAACGCTTGTAACGGAGCAGAAATAAATTGTTCTACAAGGCAGGCACCAGCTGAACTGTCAAGGCCCTTCCACGATATAGCGTAGCGGGCCGTGATTGATGCTCAGAGAGGCCCATCAGTTTTGTGGGCTCTTTGTTTTAGAGATAGGAAAAGGAGAAACGTTCTTTTTCCCTTGTGTACATCTTGAGGGTTACTGAGGTTCACTCGGGAGAAAGGAGGCTGTCGATATGTCCGGGCTCGTCAGCATCAGTACTGTAGAACGCACTCACGAAGGTATCATAGATACCGCCAGATCGTCAGGCGTATGTATGCTCGTACGCGAACTAAATGTCATTTCATCACATTGGTTTGCAGCACACGGCACTGTTTTCCCTCATACGTTCCCATCATCAAGGGAAAAAAAACAATATTTCATCCAGCTTGAATCGATTGCTCCATGTGCTCGTTGGCTATTAAACGATTACGATCAAAAACGCCTAAATAATTAAACGATATGTCTCCCTATCCGATAATTAAACAATACGTCTCACTCTCCAGACAGAGGAAGTCTTGAGGATGATAATGAAACTCGCTTTCACTGTGTATGGTGCTTGGTATCATGTGATTCTAGGGGCCTCGAATAATGAAATGATAATGAAACTCGTTTTCACTGTGTATGGTGATTGGTATCATGTGATTCTAGGGTCCTCGAATACGATGTTGACTTTATGTGGAGACCTGTATACATTTTAGGTGTTTTTCAAAGCGGGGAATTTCATCATTTTGCCAAGTCCATGAATGTAAAAATCTGGTGATAATAAGGGCAGGTTTCTAGGGGCTTCATTTAAAACATAGCCGCGCATTTCGTGTTTCAAATTAACTTGCAGTAGAGCATCAGGAGGTGGCGGCCTATAGGCTCTTTTACCTCAAACTACGTTTTACGTTTGAAGGAATTTCAGCTAAACGAATTTTACTCTATTTCTCATCTTGAAAAAATAATGAAATGCCGGGTATGTGAATGAGTGTCTCCTCGTGTGTTTAGACACTAAGTTGCAATTAGACTTGCCTCACGGAGCCACAGGACCTATGACTAATGCTGCTGATAGAAGGACTTGAACACAATAATTTTTTTTTTGAACTGATGATGGAGCAGGACTCTGAAAGGTTTTCTCAGTGAAGATGCTTTATTTCCTCGGAATTTCTTTCATTTTTAAGTTGCGACCAAAGCAAATCACTGACTTCTTCAGATACATTCAATCAAATGCTGTTTTTGTTCTGCAGTTCATAATGGTGTTGCAACGGCTTCTACTTCCACCATTTCCCTGCTAGCAGCTGCTGTTGTTACTAGCGTTACTACTTTAACTACTGCTGGAGTAACGGCTGCTGCTATTGCGGTTATTCGAATCTATAACCCCTACTCCTGCAACAGCTGCTTTCGAACGATTTCTGTTATTTGTTACTATTGCTGCAACAGCTGCAGCTGTTGTTTGACAGTGGCTGAAGCTATACAGCTGCAGTGACCGAAGCTATACAGCTGCAGTGGCTGAAGCTATACAGCTGCAGTGGCTGAAGCTATACAGCTGCAGTGACCGAAGCTATACAGCTGCAGTGGCTGAAGCTATACAGCTGCAGTGGCTGGTGCTGTGCAGCTGCAGTGCCTGAAGCTATACAGCTGCAGTGGCTGAAGCTATACAGCTGCAGTGCCTGAAGCTATACAGCTGCAGTGGCTGAAGCTATACAGCTTCAGTGGCTGAAGCTATACAGCTGCAGTGGCTGGTGCTGTGCAGCTGCAGTGGCTGAAGCTATATAGCTGCGGCAACACAACAGCTGCCGGGTTGCGGAGTTCCCTGTCCTCTCCACGCACTGAACACGTCCGGGAAAAAATAAGATGCCTTCAAGGCAACATTTTTTTGTGTCCGGACACAAATTAGGCCCCTTAAAGGGGACGTCTTTCGTGTCCGGGCACAAATTAGGTGCCTTAAATGGGGCATTCCTTGTGTGCGGGTACAAATAAGGCGCCTTAGAGGTAAAGTTTTTGTGTGCGGGCTTGGCGCTTTATAAGAACAATTGCCACTTTCCGGAAGTCATTTTTAGGAGGCATGTGTCAGGTGCACTTTCCAGCACTGCTTGCGGCAATTTCTGGCGAACAGCCACGAGCTTTTTCAATTTTTTTATGCTATTATTTCACGGGAAATAGTTCCGACTCACATTTTATTACTTTAGAGAGTATATGTTACGTGAGCGGTAAACAATTACAATAATTCTAACAATGATTATAAAATAATATGGATAATAGTTAACTCAGTAGTGAACAATAACGACCCTCGTGTAATAGCAATCACTGACGACAGTTGAATGATTACATCTGTTCAGCAAATATTATGATCATAACTCTTGCTTTTTCAGTTCTGCTTGAATGAAGTTTAGCTGCCCCAAATCAGGCCCCTCAAAACCTGCGTTCCTTAGATTTACAACAGTTGAAAATATACGTTGTATTTAGGCAATCAATTTGGAGTCGCCTTTGCCTTTTCTTGTCTTGATTGCGCTCATGATAATTTTTATATTGATCACAAATATCGAATGAAAAAATTTTTGTAGTACAATAATTCAGGTTGATGTCTGTAACGTGACTTCATATTATAACCGCGAAGTAAAAATAAGTTTTAGCTCAACACTAACGGATTTGGATGAAAATGATTCTGGAAAAAGAAGGGATAAAATGAATATCCTAGGCGAATGCTCCGAGCTTTTGCTTCGTTGAATTGCTTGTTGCGAACGAAGAGGAGATGCCAAACAGGAGCTGCTCTGAGCCAAAGTGCTAAATGCAAATTGAAGAACTTTATTTGAATAATACATGCCCATTACTAAGCGCTGGGCAGAATCTCTTATGCATTCTGTTTTGCGCAGAATTCTTTAAGCAAGTTTTTAATTCGATGAAAGTTGAATTCTATGTTTGCAGTATTTGGGCAGACCTCGCTGTTGAGGCCACTGTTTCCCAGCGTAGCATCAGCGCGCACTTCAGTGCCTTCCCGACTTGGGCAGCGCTTAGCAAACAACGCCTGAATTTCTGAGTCATTTCCCATCGGGGCGGACCCGACGGTTGTCTCTCTGGATATTAGCACTCCTAGGGAGGAAGTGTGGGGTCCCGAGATGAAGGTTAGGGAACCCTGCCTTTTATTTTGGTGGAATAAGTCTTTTTTGTTCTGTTTAGAAGCAATCCTATAGGAGGGAAATGTGAGGTCTCCAGCTGAAGGTTAGGTAACTTTGCCTTTTATTCAGTCAACATTGACGGGTTGATTTAGCCAACATCAAAATTTCCATTCACTCAACATTGCAGTCGTCATTCATTCAACATTGACGTCTTTACCATGCCTCAAATTTTCAGAACCTTCCATAAGGGGATATTCGCTTCCGTAAAGAACTTGCTTACCTGTTTCTCTGAAATCAGTAATGAGAGATTTGTTACATGAACGATGCAAAGGCGTTATTCTGATGTAATGACTTTATTAAATAAAATTATGTGAATTTTACTTTCTTTGAATACTTTCATATATAAATTCATTAAATACTTTCTTACTATAAGAAAGTTTTGGGTAACATGCGACATGATCGAACAGCCTTCGGTTTGACATGAGCGATCGCTTTCACAGGCCACATGCCTGGCTTTCCAAAATTTAACACGTTTCCAGCATTAAAAACCGATCAATTTTAATTCCTTTGCAAGCTGGAGTTTTTATTGCCCACATAAATGTAAATGCAATTCATCGAGTCCTCATTTTCTTGGTATTATTTAGTTTGAAACGTTCTTGTCTCTTTAAGTTTGACTATTTCAGTGAAAACCCCATTTTTACCGCTGTGGCTTGGTATTCTTATACTTGAATATATACAAAGACCAGGAAAGTTTTAGTATAAAGAAAAACGTGTCAGTTTTCTGAGCGGTGTCAAGTTACAATTGAGATATCCAGGAAGCACTTGTTATAAAAGATTACATCTTCGTTTTCTTTTGACGCCATTTCCAGAGCCGCTGCTCAGTTCAGAAAGAAAAACTTGGAACGGCCTGGATTAGAGCCTCACAAAGACAGATCATGGGCTCAGCTGTAAGATCTAATTCACCCACTAAATAGAAGTGCTCCCTTTGAAATCGCTTGTCAGCGGTTTTGCGTGGACATATCGTTGACAAGGTTGTCAAATTTTCCTAAATGCATCATTTTCATTCATGTTCATGTTAGCCTCGCTCGCCAAACGATGCATTGCGTTGACGCACAAATATTGTAGGCTTCTGCTGGCGTATTGCGTAGACACGCGAATATTGCAGGCTTCTGCTGGCGTATTGCGTAGACACGCGAATGTTGCAGGCTTTTGCTGGCGTGTTGCGTAGACACGCGAATATTGCAGGCTTCTGCTGGCGTATTGCGTAGACACGCGAATATTGCAGGCTTCTGCTGGCGTATTGCGTAGACACGCGAATATTACAGGCTTCTGCTGGCGTATTGCGTAGACACGCGAATATTACAGGCTTCTGCTGGCGTATTGCGTAGGCACGCGAATATTCATAGAATAAATTAGGCTGACACGAGTCACAAGATGACGCAACACACGAGCAGAACGTAGGTGGTGCAGCGTTACTTGGAACCTAGGCTGCGAAAAGTACAGAGAAGGAACGGTGGAGAATAATGAGCGTGCAAATACGAGCTCATTAAAGTTACCTGGAGTTTATTGCTCTCTAGGCTCCGCCTAATGTCCCATGCTTGAGTACCAACGAAGAGCATCTCACTCAACAAAAAACTAAGAAAAACTCCACCAAATTAAATTATTCCTCACCTAATGGCTAAAAATTTATAAATGAGTTCTGCAAATGTAGCTGTGCGACTGAAAATTGTATATCTTCAACAACGAGGCTACGTATAGGTTTCTGCGAACCAGACAGACTTTTTGACCTCAGAGACATGGAACGAGTTTCACTAGAAAAATGCTCACGGGGACCTGAAAAAGAAAGAGTCAAAGATATTCCAACCAAATTTAATAAGGGCTATTATAAGCCACAAGTACTAAAACTGTGACACTGCGTTCGGTCGCAAATTTTTCTTTATCATGCGTGATGAAAAATCGAACATTGAACGCACGCACGCTTGGTCAAAGTTGTACGTGCAGTAAAAGAGGGGTTCGATTATTTCAACCCTCGCACAAAGAAGAGGACAATAAGATGGAATATTTTGCTAATTGCTAAGTCCACGAGTGCTTCCGAAAATTTTTTATGCACACATGACATTCGTTTTTTCAATTCCGGGGAAAAATAGCCAAGCTAAGCTGAAAATGATATTTCCTTGATAATTCCGTGGTTTTCAGGTTTGGCAAAATTTTTTTTTTACTTCTATCCAACGATGAGCAAGAGACCTAATTTCATTTCTCTTTTCCCTGTTCTACTGCGTCCGAATAATTCATTTAAATTTTACTCATCATATGTTTATGCTACGGGACTTGAGCATGCTCACAAACAGCTTCAAATACTGTAAATTGGAATCAGAATACATTCATTTTCTGCATTCATCGAACTCATATTTCTGAGTACACGACTTTTCCCTCAGTCAATTACCCAGCCTAGGTTTTGTGCTTGCATTTGGATTCTGTTAGCTCTTTGATGATGCACTTGCAGGAGAATTTTAAAAATACCTAAATTCTGAAAGACCTAAGTTCCACCGGATTTTACCTTTAAACAACCGTCAGAGGGACTCAAAGGCTCATCCCTATGGACTTGGCTACCCTTACAGAAAAGCAAAATAAAATAAACATTTCTGCAAACTTCAAACACGGCATTTCACTCTTGGGAATCTTGATATTTTAAATGCTACCAATTTTACTTGGCTGTTCGTCTCCTGTTTTGTAAGTTTTTCTTCGTTTTCAACAAGTTTTTTTCGAGACCACTTTTAATTTCCCTCGTTCTTTCCAAGGAAATAGAATTCCTCTGGAAAATGCCACAGCGAACCAAACTGGCTAGGAGTCGATAGCGTGAACATCAAGCCAGGTTTGATGGCGTCAAATAGACCAAATCCGTCCGTTTTTCCTCGTAGTTCAAAAGTGAGAATGGAAGCAAAGTGAATTTATGATGAAAGTTTTGGCATTCCAGTTCATGAGGATGGCCAAAGTTTGCATGGGCACAAAGTCGGCCTTATGCCCCGGCCATGAGGCTTGAATTTGAGAACTTTCTCAATGGCAACGAACAGTTCAAATGACACCAAATGAGAGCTCGCTGCTCCAGTGATTGTTTTCTCGAGAGAACGTGAAGTTTAGATAACATCGAAGGAAAGTGGGAGTTTCAAGAATTGTTTTCTCAAGGGCAACGTATAGGTTCAGTGACAACAAATGAGAGCGCTCTGTTTCAATGATTGTGTTTCTCAAAATGGATGTATAGGTTAAATGATATCAAATGGATGTGTACTGTTCCAGTGTTTGCTTTCTCAATGGGATGTATAGGTTAAATGATATCAAATGGATGTGCACTGTTTCAATGTTTGTTTTCTCAAAGACTACGTGAACTTTCAATGAAATCATAGTAAAGTGCACTGTTCCAATAATTGTTTTCTCAAAGACTACGTGCAGTTTCAATGACACCAACTGAGAATGCTCTTTTTTAAAGTTTCGATGACATTGAATGCGAGTTCATCATTTTAATGATTTTCTCAGTGATATTTAATCAATTTTTAACAAGGGCTGCCAATAACTTTAACAGCAGTGATGGCACCTTATTTGTTTTTGCTATTGTAGAAAATACTCATTGTAGAAAAGGAATGTACAGACACTAAATGTAAAATTTTGCTTTATTTCCTTCACTGCTAGCTAACTTTCATTACTATTACTAATGTATTTCATTAGAAGTACTGTAAACCCGGCAGAATTTACCAGGCCGTTGGGGAGCCTTGGGATTTTTTCTTGCAAAATAATGGTAAATTAAAGGCTACCTCCATTTGTCTTCGTGGCTTTCGCTAAATGTGAGAAGGCATTAGATATACTTCGACACATTTCGGTAACGAGTTTTTGATGATGCTCAAGTCTAGCAGATTTTACTTTTTTAGGAAATGTCGAAAATTCCTGCACAGGCTGCACATACGTTCAGTTTACGATGATTTCTGTATGCATTTATGTACATATCAATATACTTAAATACACATATGTACATAAATAAATAACATACAAAACATGAAAACATGTACGCAAAATACGCACATAAATATACACATTACATCCACAAATACATAATTACGAGTGTGTAAAAGCATTTCTGTACCGGCTACAACTTTGCTCTCAAATTTACTCTTCATGAAAGCAGTTTTGTTAAATATATAACAAATGCATTTTATTATGATTGTTGAAGTAAGCACATATGTTTATCACTGAAAAAAACTTAGGATTGGTCATAAAATAGCTTTTTTTGCAGCAAGCGTTGCAAAAAAGGGCCAATCATCAGTCATGAAATCATGGGTTTATTATAACGTGCCTTCATTGAGGCAAAAGTTGATGTACACACGCAAGAAATAGAGGAATGTAAAATTCAACGAGCATGCTGAATAGCCGAAAACATTTATTCAAGGCTTTGGGATGAAAAAGTATGACTGAAAAACGTGACTTCAATATGAAGTATGACTGAAAAATGTGACCTCGATTTATCTCTTAGAGGTTTTGTTTGTAATCAGACAGGTTACAACTCGTCGACCTGGCCTTCTCCTTTCACATCTTGCGTTCAAGATGATCTTCTGTTGGTGTCTTGCGGCCTTCTTTTAGTGGATCACCCCAATTCCCGCACGATTCTTTTTGTGCGCGTCTTCATCACTCTGTGATGCGAGTTCAACTCTTTGTGGCGTGAGTGCATCTCTCATGCATGCATTCTGTGCTCATAATTGTTGAAATCTTATAAAATCATTCTCTCGATGCACAGGATTATTTGAATCTTTGACGATCATTCACTCTGTACACATAATTATTCGAATCTTTGAGGATTATTCATTCTGTAAATTTAATAGTCCAAATGTTTGGTGATCATTCACTCAGTAAACATGATGAATTTTTCCTTTAATTAGCTCAGTATTTTCGTCGCGAGTTTACATCTCCGCGATCTCCCAGCGCTCACCAGCGCAGTCCCACCTCCCTCCCGCACGGTCCCGCTACCGCTCGCCTTTAACAGCATTACAGGGGGCTGGTAGCGCTACCTGACGCGATGCTGCTAGTTCTTCATCTGAACGCGATTTACATAAAGAGCCTTGATGGCCTCGTCAAGCAGAGCCCCCATGGCTTCAGTTTGGCTTCTTTTCTCCATGCCTGGGTAATGTCGAGCTGCTTCCCGCAAATCTAAGGATTTGGTTTCAAAGATGTTCCTGCTGTGCGTCAAAAAGATGTTCGTTCGGTGTTAGTTTTGCTTCTTTTCTCCACGCCTGGGTAATTTTGAGATGTTTAAGACCTCATCCCATAAATCTAAGGATTTTCTTTCAATGATGTTCCTGCTGGGCTAAGTTAACTGTAATAGATTGGTGCACTGAAATTTAATGAAATCAGAATAGAGTGCACTGGTCTAATGATCCTTTTCTCAAGGACCACGTGCAATTTCAATGGTATCAAACGAAAATGCTTCGGTAAAATGTTCTCACCGTACTAGGTTTCATGAATGACAATTTAAGAGAAATCACCGTAATTATTCGTTGACAAGCAATACAATTTAACCATTACCAAGTTAACTGTAATAGATTGGTGATTTGTAAAGCCTGCATCAGAAAGCCTTACACTCAACCATGCAGCGATGCTGGTGCTGCCATGTTCCTTGTTCATCACGTTGGAAAACGTGACTGACGATAACATGCATTGTGATTGATAACAGAAAATTGTGATTTTGGGAATTAGCGCTCCTAGAGGGGGAGTGGACAAATGTGCGGTCCCGAGCTGAAGGTTAGGTAGTCCATCTTTTGATGTAGTTGAATGAGTTTTTTGTTTTGTTACGGACCGTCTATTTTCGACTCACTACTGTTCGGTTTTTCAGCACATGCTACCTTCTCCCTCATCTTTTTTGTTTTTTCATTGCCTTTCATCTCGATTTACGGTTTCTCTGCGCAGAGGATCTTGTGAAGGAACTCATTTTATTCACAGCTACCGCACTATCTTAACTCCATTTATTAGGGTACCTTCATTTGTCATCTCTTTGGACATTTTTGTTGTGGCCAGCGAGGCTGAAACTAACTTATGATCTAATTTAATCTGTATCTTTGCCTTAGGTGAAATTCCAAGTTACGTTCAAGCAACTACTTAGGCTACCTAAGTTGTAGCCTCTGCGCTTTACTGATGTATGAGTAGCAAATGGAGTGACGATTTTGTCTTGTATTTCGACTTTCTCTAATGGTTCAATTCGATGTGATGTATATTTTTACTGATATCTTCTTTTGATATACTACTCTGCTTTCTGCAAAGGGTCAAGACTTTTGTCTCAAAAAATGAGCGTGCTAGACCTTTTTTCACGAAAAATTAGTGTGTTTGACGACGATGATGACATTTTTAATTTTAAACACAGAAAACGAAAAAACGGAATCTTTCAAAGGTGTACTTCTCCTATGAAGCACTTGCGCTTTAAGAGTTCTCACAACAGATGAGCAAAGTCGTAAATGAAGCTCAGGTTGTAAACTCTTCCGCTCAGTTCCAGGACCTGCGGGGTCTTTTAAGGCTGTGGAAGTAAGGACTCTAACTTCTGGCTCTGTTTGCCATTATTTTGAGGCTTAGAAACATGGAGTGGCTGTTGAAATTTGAATCTGATACTGCTAATATCTAATTCGTTAAGTTATTCCCTGTTTGACATTATTTCGACGCTTTTAAACATGGAGTGGCTTATAAAATTTGAATTTAGTACTGATAATGTAAAATGCTATTACTTATTACTCTGTGTGCCATTATTTTGAGACTTGGGAACATGGAGTGGCTGTTGAAATTTGAATCTGATTCAGATGATAACTAATTTCCAAGGTTAACGAAGTCTTTGCAGTAAAAAAAAGATGTTGAGTCAACTGAACCCTTAATTCACAGTAGTTAACTGCGATGTGTTAAGCTCAAGTTTAATATTTGATTAAAATTTAAAGTTAATTATAGTAGGAAATAATGAAAATAGGAGTGCTTTGCTGTATTGTCCATTCTTGTTGCTTTAATTAAGTTTTTTAAAACGGAGTTTGTGGCTACTGGATGGTCGGCAGCACTATGAAAATTCCTTGAGGTATACGCCAACGTTCACATCGAGATCAACGTGTTAAACTTCTATACAATTTTACTGACGCGTTACTTCAACTAAGAATTAACATTGAGCAAAGTTTCTAATATGCGATCAAAATTGACTTTCTCACGTGTGTGAGGTTTATCATATACAGCAGAAAAAGTTGGAATTTGAAAATGCGTTTTCTATATTTGTAAGTACATGAACACTGTGACTGTTGGGGTTTAATTTAGAAACAAGTGTTAAAGCTTTGTCTCAATGAATGTGTGTTATTGAAACTTACGTATAATGTGTTTTAAAGTCTGCGGAAAATACTCCTAATATTTAAGTACCTATTTCTTGGCGATTCGAACGATGATTCTAAAATCTACGGTAAATACACCTAATATTTAAGTACCTATTTTCTCACAAATTCAACTGTGCTCCTAAAATCTACGGAAAATACACCTAACATTTAAGTATCTTCAACCCTTTAAGATCAAATTGTCCTCTATAAGTCCACGGAAATTCGACCTAACATTTAAGTATCTACATTCACCCTACATACCGGAAACACACAGGAAACATTTTTTTATCACTTTATTATTCAAATGAGCTTGCACAAATGAAATTTCAGCCTATCAACGTAAACAGAAGGAGTGCATTAGGTGCCTCAAATTTCTGTCTCAGAAATTCCCTTACTATTTTTCACCAAATCGATAAGGTGCCCCGCACTACAAACAGTGTGCGAGGATCAGCATTCTCAGGTTACTTCTCTTGAGCGTATTTTTGATCTTTTTTCTAAAACAAACCTTTTTGATGTTTGTGGACTTTTGTTAACTTTTTGGTTCTTCGAGCTGTCTGGATTTTTTATTTTCCAATTTATATTGAGAAAAATGATCTAAATCGATTTGAAAAACTCTAGAGAATTTCGCTTGAATAAAAAAATCCCAAATTCTATTGAACTCTGAAATTCAGGATTTCAGTTTCTGGAATCCCATTTTTTGATGTTACTGACTTGCGACAACATGAAATTGAAAAATGATGGTTGTTAAATTTTATTGGGTCAGACTGACAGACACACCTGGGGTACTACCCTAACTTATAAATATTCATTTGTGTAACTCTGTGTGCGGCGTTGCTTATGAACTATTCTGCGTAAAAGCTTGAGTTGCTTATTCCAGTCCTCACTGAATACAATTCCATTGTATAAACAGGGGACTTTCCCATGGAAATCATTTGAGTTTTGCCAAACTAGTGGAAACAGAAAGAAGTCAATTTTTCAAATCAATGTGTTGAATGATCGATTGTGAGTTAGTTATTGATTCTCTTGAAACAACGTACACTATGATAAGAATGATTTGAATGGCAAAAATATAATAGTACTAGATCTGATTTCACAAGCTTGGAATCTTTCTGGGTCACTTGGCACGAAAGTGAAGGATCAAATGTTGTAGATTTTCGGTTAAAATTTGTGTTGAATTCAAACTCTTTCAAAAATACAGTTTACACGACTGGTAGTGAAACATTTAAAAAAGTGAAAAACGATTTTTTTTAATAAAAACACGAATGCAGCAGAAATAAGCCAGCGTTAAAATTGAAAGGCTTATTTGCTCTACTCCCTCAGTTCATTTTCACTAGAATTCCGTGACGACGACGAGTAAGCTGTTGAGCCCCTCGACCGTCCCTCTTGTTCTGCAGGCAAGAGAAGCTGAGGGAAAAATTTCCACTCTAGGAACCACTTTCTTTAATTTTGGATTTCCTGCAGCTTAACGCCGATCAAAATAAAAAGGTTTCAGATAAATCAAGTTTGTCGAATAGTTTTGCTGGTGGTATTCTGATCGATTTTTTAACATTTATACTGTCGATTATTTGTTGAAATCATAACTGAAATCCAAATTTTCATTTCTATTTATGCCTCTGTCGAGATCGAGATGTGCACGTTTTAAATACGAATTAGCACTAAAACATACATAAACATATGCAAGCAATCTACTTCCCGGGCTGCTTAACGCTCTATAACTAGTCTAGTAATGGACGGCTGAATAAAAATTTCATTCAGACCCTCACTTTTCATTTCACGATCGTGAGAAATGACGACCCTCTTGCAGTTCTATATTGTCAACTCTGCTAGGTGACATTGAAGACACTGATCGTTATTTTTCTCTGCCTATTCCTACTATTCACTGTTGCCTGCTGTGTGATATTCCTACCATTCAATGTTGCCTGCTGTGTGATATTCCTACCATTCGCTGTTGCCTGCTGTGTGATATTCCTACTATTCACTGTTGCCTGCTGTGTGATATTCCTACTATTCACTGTTGCCTGCTGTGTGATATTCCTACCATTCGCTGTTGCCTGCTGTGTGATATTCCTACTATTTACTGTTGCCTGCTGTGTGATATTCCTACTATTTACTGTTGCCTGTTGTGTGATATTCCTTCTATTCACTGTTGCCTGCTGTGTGATATTCCTACTATTCACTGTTGCCTGCTGTGTGATATTCCTTCTATTCACTGTTGCCTGCTGTGTGATGTTATGCGATTTTCACCAATTGAAATTACAAAAAATCAAAATTACATTCACTATCAAATACATCTGTTGATCTTCATTTTTTATGAATAAAGAATTTCCTACTGAGATTTCATCACATTCACGTTTGAGTAGTCGGGAGAAAAATCGAGCTCCGAGTTGTTTTATTCGAAATATTTACCAGAGCATGCTTATAAAATGAAAAGCATCGATATCTGTTCGTCAGAAGAATGAGGAATTTTTTGTTCACTGTTCAAGAACTTGGAGGTTTTTTGTTGAGTTAAATAGATAAAATGTACGCGGTAATTTTATTGGTTTAAAGTGAACGCATTTCAATTGATATTTTACACATGACGTCAGTTGGGTTTTAGGTTTTGAATCAGGAAATTTTATTCTGCAATTCTATCAAAATCAATAGGATTGATTTGGTTACTGTGGGAATAAGTAGGGAATAAGTTTTAGATAAAAATGACCGTAAAACGTCAGTTTTAAATCCTCATATTCTCAAGATAAATAATAAAATCTGTTGTAGCTAAACCTGATTTTTATTAAAATTTTTGCTGCGTAATAATGCTCTTCATAACGAAGTGTGTAAAAATGAGCTAAATGATGCAATCCTCCTCGAGCAAAACTTTCCCTTTGTTGTTTAAAGATAATCCCGTTTTTCTTGCCATGTACTGTAGTGTTTACAAATTGTTTGAGCTCAGAGCTTCCGTCAGTGAACCATTAACTGCTCATTTCTACTTACTGATTTCATATTATTTTCGAGTACTTCCGACATTCGTATCCACTATCATCATAGAGAGTGTGCGGCATCGTTAGCACCTGTGTTTTAACAAAACAAGTGTAAATGTAAGCTGGAGGTACATCGAATGTTTCATTTTGGTGTACGTCGAACATTCGTATCCATTATCATCAGAAAGAGTATACGGCGTCGTCAGCACCTGTGTTTAGAGTATTAACTATCATCAGAGAGAGTATGCGGCGTCGTCAGCACCTGTGTTTAGAGTATTAACTATCATCAGAGAGAGTATGCGGCGTCGTCAGCACCTGTGTTTAGAGTATTAACTATCATCAGAGAGAGTATGCGGCGTCGTCAGCACCTGTGTTTAAACAAAACAAGTATAAATGTAGGCTGGAGGTACGTCAAATGTTTCATTTTGGTGCACTTCCAACATTCATATCCATTATCATCAGAGAGAGTTTGTGGCGTCGTTAGCACCTGTGTTTAAAAAATACAAGCATAAACACTCGAGGGAGCTTCGCCGTTAAATGTATCTCTCTCTAGGGGAACGCTACTGAAATTGCCCCACACCGTTACGCTCATTGCAATGACTCCTTAGGTATTTTTTATAGCTACATTTCTTTACTCCTGTGTGCGTAATAAGAGAAATAAGAGATGGGATATAAGATGTACCGAGTAATTTATATTTCAAGTGTCGTTTCTATTTCATAATTCAAGAATTTCTTGAATAACTTTTGTGAAGAAGATACGTTAACTCGCTCACATCATCGGCTACGAACTTGTGTTCGTGTATTTGAAAACCTGAAAGGAATGCTGGTAGGAATTTATAGATTTTGTAAATTTTGTGAATGTATATTTTACTTTGTAGAGATATTTTGTGCAAATTTTCAATTTCATCTGCGTGAAATTTCGGGTAGAAGTCAAAGTTCTGTCATTGAACATGTCTTCATTTTGAAGTCATTTAGATTTTTTCATGAATAAGATTTGCGCTCTGTGGGGGAAGGTGTAAGGTTTCGTGCTGATGGTTTGGTAGACCTTAAAATAAAATACATTTTCCATTTTGTTACGGACCATCTTTTGCAGATCACTGCTGTCCATTATTGTTTTCACTTAATGCTCTCTCCTTTAACTTTTACCGTGTTGTACAAACTTTTTTCAAATTTGTTTCATGTGCAGGTTGTGGAACACGTCTTATGATAGGATTCCCAGTTTCCTCCATTCCATAATAGAAGGTGACTTTTTTCTTCCTCTCCATGGAACATCTGTGTTTGATTAGGAAGGCTTTACCTAACTTATAGTCTTATAATTCAATCAAACCTTTTCTTCACCTTCTAAAGCTTCATTTTCATGCGGTGTACATGTAAAATACATTCATAACAAACTTTCATTACTAACTGCGTAAATTCATGTCGAATGAATAATATTTTAGGAAGGAATTATGGAAATAAATCGATTGAAGCTGTCAACTTGTACCTTTCAAACTGTCTTTAACCAGAATACGATTGTTGAAAATCGTGTAACAAACACATAAAATTTTTTTTTCTTCTCTGCAATGCAGTGTTAGAAGTTATTGAGCTCCTGGATAAGATTAACGTCAGTACGAATGCAAGGAGCTGCTAACAGTGCTGGTGCACATCGAGCTGGCATTTTGGCCGAGCAGGAAGAGTTGGAAAAGAAAGAGCGGAAAGAGTGGAATGAGGGGAAGTAAGGGAAGAAGGAGAAAGAAAAAAAGGAGGGAAAGAAGAGTAGAGAGAAGGAGGAGAAGAAGCGGAAAGTGAAGGAGGGGCAGGAAGGAATGAGAGGAAAGAAGGGAGAGAGAGGAAGGAGGAGAAGGAACGAAAAGGAGAACGAGGGGAAGGATGGAAGAAGGGGAAGGAGAGCTAGGATAGAAGAGAGGTAAAGGAAGAGAAGGAATAAAAAGAGAAGGATGGTAAGGATGGAAAGAAAGGAAGGAAGAATAGGAAAGAAGAGAAGGGAAAAAGAAGAAGGAATAAATAGGAGAACGAAGGGAAGGATGGGAATAAGAGGAAGGAGAGGAAGAAAATAAGAGAGGGGAACGAGAAAAAGGAACAAAAATGAGAAAAACGAAAAGGAGAAATAAGATAAGGATGAGAAGAAGGGGAAGGGAAGGAAGGAACGGAGAGAGGAGAAGGAGTGGAAGGAGGGGAAAGAGGGGAAAGAATGCCCCCAGCCCCGGCAAGGAGCGGGGCGGCACGTCGGACATTCTCTAAAAATTAGCCGGCGAAATTGCATTGACATTCCGCCGTCTGCTGCTGCCGGTGGTGGTGGTGGTGGTGGTGGTGGTGGTAGTGGTGCTGGTGGTGTTGGTGCTGGTGGTGTTGACAGTAGTGGGGGTGTTGGTGTTGGTTTGATACTACTGGTGTTAATGGTGGTGGCTGTGTTCTTGATACCATACTGTTTACGGGTTGGAGTATTTTTGAAATTTGTGGGGTGGTATTGGTAACCATAGTTATTTCAGTACTAGTTCTAGTGGAGGCGATATTGGTAACCATAGTTATTTCAATACTAGTGTTAGTGGAGGTGGTATTGTCCATGATGCGGTGTTGCGTTGTAGCTGGTACTAGTGTCAGTGACGGTATTGCTTGTTTAGAGATGTTACTTCCGCTCTCGTCTCGCAGCGCTGAGATGCTGACAGACAAGATTGCTTTGGAGCCTTTAATTTTACCCGTCGTCGCGTGAGAGAAAACGAGGGAAGATGCGGGGAAAATTCAGACGAATGTTCTGCTGCTGCGGTCCAAAAGCACGTAGAAGCGCTGCAAAGTTAAATTAAATATCAGAGGATTGAAGAACATGACAACTACGCCTGAAATGAGTCAAGAAATTGTGAGTGTCGCAGAAGAAAATGTCAAAAAGTATAAGAAAAAAGTCAGAAAAAAGTCAAGAAGTTGGAGAGGGCTTGCAAGAACAGCCAAGAAGCTGGAGAGATCGCCGGAGTGGAGTGAAGAAGTGTTTCTCACGTGGCTGGGAAACAATTTCCTCCATTATGCAGTTCAGAGAAAATTTACATGGCTTTGCGCTCCATTAAGTTACGCCGAAGTGGATTGTTTTGGGGCGGAAGTGGCATCAGAAAATGGTGCTCGCTCGGCTCTATGCTTCTATTACTTGCCTGCCATGCATCCCGCACGGCTGTTCTGTTGCACTCTGTAACTGGGAGTGTTACATGCTTACACGCTGTTACCGGGAGTGTAACGTGCTTACACTCTGTGACTGGGAGTGTTACATGCGTACACGCTGTTACATTCCGTTCTGTTGCGTGCATGTGTATCTCAGGATGGTATTTGAGTAAAATATGTTTGCAGTTGAATGCGGTTTCAAAGGACTGTATTTGTAATTTCTTGTGTTACTATATTTTGGTTGAGTTTGTTCAGCTAACTTCCAACAAATGACTAACACCTTGTGGGTGATTTTACTTTAAGGTATTATTTTTCTTTGTTTGTGGAAACAATCAGTCGCTTATATATGCAGTTTTTATATTGACGTTCTCTCTCTCTCTCTCTCTCGAGTAGCTTAGTGTTAGAAATTATCATTTTCCAGTGATGGTGACTTTCATAATTACTGCATCCTCAAATAATCTTCCTCCCTTTATTGCAAATATTGCACAGATAATAACCGTGAATTATTATAAAAGCTTGAAAGAAGGGCAATTTTAAGCGAGAGCCTAACTTTAGGCTTTCTCGTCTTCTTTCCTTGCCAGTTGCAAACTTAAAAAGAGTTTAAGTTTCTTCAAATTTTAAGCGAGAGCCTAACTTTAGACTTTCTCGTTTTCTTTCCTTGCCAGTTGCAAACTTAAAAAGAGTTCAAGTTTCTCCTTGGTTAAATTTCCTAAAGTTCATGTTCACCCTACTTGTTCATGAGCCCCGTAGCACTGGCAAGCAAGTCCCAAGGGGAAAATGTGTTAGGATCCGAGCTGAGAGTTAGGTTGCCTTCTTTTGTTCAAATAAAATGTTTTTTTGAAATGTTAAGGACAATCTCCTTTCGATTCACTGTTGTCTTGTTTTTCAGTACCTACTACTTTCTTCGTCAAATTGTTTCTTGTTTCGGGACCTTCTTTCTCAACTTACTCTTTCTATGCCCCACTGCCTAGATTCCGCGTTTCCTTATCTTCATACTAAACGGTGCCTTTCTCCCTCCTCTGTTCGGAAAGCTTATTTTCAGCCGTTAAAGAGGCTTAAACTAACACTTAATCTAACTGACAAGCAAGCGTTGCCTCATATATTGACTAATTATCTCCATACCAAACGGTGCCTACCACTCTCCTCTCTTCGGAACGTTTTTTTCCAGCCGTTAGAGAGGCTTAAACTAACATCTAATCTAACCGACAAGCAAGCGTTGCTGTATACATTGACTGAAACAAGCCCCGCTGGACAAGCGCATGCAGCACACACGCACCAACAGCACCTAGCCAGCAATCAATAGCCCAAATCTCTGCCCACGCGTTGTTGCTTTACGGCCGGGTGGTGCAAAAGACTTCCCGCTGGGGTGCCGTAATAATAACATGCTCCTCAGCACGAACCCCAGATTTTTGCACTCATTCTGTATGCAATTATCCCGCTTTCCTGTTGTCGGGCCTCCCGTCAGTATAGATCACGAGCTTCACAAGACAAACAACGTTCGGAAGTGTTTACCGGGAGCGCTTCTCATTTGTTCTCAAGACTCCTGTTCCTGGAACAGACATTGGAGTGCCGTCGTTGTAATGCAATTTGTGGAGTTTAATCATTGAAGATAGGTCTTTGATGGTTTTAAATATTTGGAGTTGATCATTGGAATTTGTTCATTGAACATAAATCATTGAAATTAATCATTGGTGTTGATCATTGTAGTTCAATCATTCGAGTTGATCATTGGAGTTTACTCATTGGAGTTTAATCATTGGAGTTTATTAATTGGAGTTTATTCATTGGAGTTCCATCATCGGTTTACTGATTCGGTCATGTTTTGGGCTAGAAATTTGCATTCCTGTCAGCAAGTAATGGGTCATTTAAACGAAATTTCTCGCACGGGTAGCAAGCAACTTTACTCTCTGTATTTACGGCGATGAGCATGGGTTGCAAAACATTTTCGTTCTCACCAGAAACCTGAAAATTTCTTTACAAGATCGGTGTATGATACAGTTTTTGGGAGGGCAGAAAAAGAGGGACTTGAGGGCGACAGCTTCACCCTCTCTGCGATCACGGATGTTGAGGGTAGGTAGGCATGGAGTGAGGGCTGCCACAGAGAATGTTGCGTGTCATGTTGAAAGGAATGTTTTGGATATCTTGTTTTGTGTGTCATGCTGGAAAGCAAGTGTGAAAGGAGTCAGTGTGGGGAAATATTGTATAAATCATTCCCGTTAATAATATATGGTGAAGGTGCTACGTTTAGGTGAGAACCATAACTTATAGGGCTAGTGTTATAACAATCGCTACGGAAACTAGTACTACAAGTTACTAGCGTTACAAGTTACTAGTGTTGCCAGTTACTAGTGTTACTAGTTATTAGTGTTGCCAGTTTATAGTCACTAGTGTTGCCATTTACTAGTAACTAATCTTGTAAGTTACTAGTGGTACTAGTTGCCATCGTAATCGTTAGGGAAACTGGAAGCACAATAAATTTGTCATTTCCCAGGTAGTTCTCAACGCAATGGCAAAATTTCCTGCCAAGTTCATTGACCAGTTTCATGAGACGCAGCCGAAAAATGTTTTGAGACTTGCCCTCACATTTTATTATGGTTATTTAAGGCGTTGTCTTCACAGTCTCGCACTCCACTCAGCACACGCCTGAAAAAACTGTTATTTACACGAAAGTGATGCTAATGTTTCACGAAAGAGAGTTAAAATAAGCAAAACTGAATTACTGCTCGCGTCAATATTTACTCGCACACTTAACAGTTGAGTGAATGAATCATTTAATTTTGATCAGAGGATGTTAAAGGGTGTGATCCATCTGTTCTGGATTTTAAAAATAGAAAATCGTTTACGTAATAAAACACCTAGTGGCCTTTTACGCTACTAAGAAGATGAGTAAAATTTTTGTCATATGAAAGAATGATTTAGTCATACGTGATGAAAAATATCAATTACGCTTTTCGCGTCTAAGTAGCCGCATGTGTGAATTAAAAATTACTTTTTATTCTCTCACCCGGCCTATTCTTCTTTTAAACTTACGTATTCAATTACGAACAATTTTCTTATCGAAATAAATGTTCGCATGGTAGGAATCTTAATTTTTTTTTATACGAACGATGTTTTGGGCAGTTGCTTCTCATTTTCCTTATGTTCAGGAATTTATAACATTTTCTTCGTACCACTTTTATCTTGCACGCTGTGTATGAAGAAAATTTTCTCCCGTACAAATGCCTAATGACTTTCTGCGACCTCCGCTTTGATATGAGACTGGTGAGCAAATCCCTTAGCGTCAGATCCGAGTTTCAAGGAAACGAGTTCTTGCCTTCAAAGCGAGATCGAATGCGACGTGTCTGCGGATGAGAAGTTTTAACAGAAAAAGAGGCTTACAGAAGATTACGCGTGTACAGCGCTGCTGAGCTGAGAATACTTGTACAGGGTGCGCCAGAGAAACTTACTTATTTGAAAAAATTCCCGCGCGGTGAGTTGAGCGGGTAGAGGGGCGAGAGGGGGCGCATCTGGAGATGGAAGTTCCCAAGTTTGTTTCTCCCGCCAGTC